>BGNK01001126.1:18481-167814 GCA_003297005.1 Symbiodinium sp. clade A Y106 | reverse complement strand
CCCTGCAGAAGCTTCTTTGCTTCGGAAACTTTTTTGCTTCCAACCTAAAACAGCCTAATTTAAGAAATTATTTTCAGGGTCTGACCCGAGCGCAGATTTCTTATTTTATCCAGGTGAATCAGAAATATCTAGACCCTCGCTCTAGGAACCCGATTTCTTATCAAATCCCTCGACCGTACGAGTCAGGCTTTAGACTACCGGTCTTCAAACAAAGACCAGGTCTAAGACAGGGAGCCAAATAGCTAGGATATCAAAGTGCCACTGGGCGACGTGGTTGTTTGTAGTTCTTTCATCTTGTAGGCTGGGGTGCGAATACCTGTTTGGGCCTACATATTCGATTTTGACCTGGGCCTTTAAGTAACCATGGAGAAAAAGTATACACTTTTATTTCATAATGGTTCCTTTAAGGAAAAAAGTACTAAAGTATGGTACTCCAAAGCCCAGTATTCGATATTGACTGTGCATATCTAGGTCCTCAAAAAGGCTTCTACACTGCGTATTTACTGCAGGCACAGGGACCTTTTGTGCGAAATATCTGCAACTTAAGATCCTACGGAAATCCGGGTGATGACACTCCCTAAGGGTCCATGTGCCCAAATAGCAGTTTCCGAAAATTGGGGATACCTTGTTTAAGGGTCCTTATAATAAGGATCCTACTATTTAGGGTGCTATATTCGGATCCCCTATTTTCGGAAACTCCCAAATCGTATATACTTTGGCCTTAAAGTAGTCCCTATATAGGCACTTTGGGGCCAAAGTACCTATATAGGGACGTAAGGTACCCTTGAGGGTCCATGTACCCAAATAGTATATACTTTGGCCCCAAAGTACCTATATAGGGACTACTTTAAGGTCAATGTATATACTATTTGGGTTAAACCCGAAACCTTGTAGATTCCATAGATTATAGAACCCTTATGGTACCCTTAAAGGAACCCTTACAGGAACCCTTGTAGGATCCCTTAAAGGAACCCTATTTGGGCACATGGACCCTTAGGGACTCAATCTAAACCCCAAGCCTCCACCTGACACGGCAATCCCAAAGCTCCGCACCTTAAGCCTTAAATCCCTAAACCCTAAACCTTAAACCCTAATCCCTAAACCCTAAAACCCTAAAACCCTAAAACCTTAAACCCTAAACCCTAAACCCTAAACCTTAAACCCTTAACCCCCCAACCCGGATGTCCTGGCGGCTGGCCCGTTGCCATGAACCACGGAAATCGTCGACAAACACATACCTTTTGTTGGTGAAAGGCGATGATCCTGAATATTTTTGCTAGTATTATGAATATGTTTGAAGTTCATGGGGGATTGCATGGACTCACTTTTTTAGAGGGCTTGTTTTTTGGATTAATTAGGGCTTTCTTTGCAATTCGGCTGACATAGGGTTTTTGCCGCATCGGGGACGATAATGCTCTCGAGTCAAGATCCGATTGCATTGGAAGCCCTAAACCCTGAACACCCCAGCTTCAAATTTTATGATGCGGTTATATGTAGGGGCCTGAAGACTTAGAACAGGGTCGTGGGATATATATATATGGTCACCCCCCCCCCCATGACAGACCATCCCCTTTAAAACACCGCCCCCACCGGCGAATTCGTGCTTTTCCTCTCCATAGCTCAAAGTCGGGACTAAAGCAGACAGGTCTTGGTGACCCGGGCCAAAACCAAAAAACCAAAAATCCAAAGTCTCACGGAGAATGCGGGGACAGTTTTGGTTTTTCAGATTTTTGTTTTTTTGGATTTTTGGATTTTTGGTTTTTTGGTTTTGCTATGTAAAAACCAAAAATCCAAAAATCCAAAAACCAAAAATCCAAAAATGTCCCCACATTCTCCGTGAAACTTCGGATTGTTGGTTTTTAGGTTTTGGGTGCATCCTTGTTCCAGTCACGGCCTCTGCCTCTATACAAATAATAATACCATTATTGAAGTTAAATTGAATACTAATACTCCTATGAACACTAGTACTCATAGTAACAGCNTCAATTCGAATACGAAACTCAAGAGTAATACTAATACAAATGTTCCTGCGAGTACAAGTCATCATGTGAGTATTAGTATTAATGCCAATACTATGATTAATGAAAATGCCAGTATGTATGCTAACATCAATATTTATATACGTATTGATACTCTCCTACGAATACTAATACTGTCATTGATAACTTGTTGAATGCTATATTGAAATACAAATATATTAGTGCATTCATGTACTAATAAGTTAGTATCAGTTCATATACCCATGTACCAATGTAACAATATACTGTTAATTTATGTATGAATACACTATTCTAGTATGCTCATATACTAATATACGAATACTGCACTTGGGTTAACATACGAATATATTAATACACCAATATACTAATGTACTAATAAGTTAATCTACGAATATACTGATACACAAATATACGAATATACCCATGCACCAATGTACTAATATGTTAATCTACGAATATACTAATACACCGGTATACTAATGTACTCATGCACCAATGNATGCAAGTATACAAATATGCTACTCTTCGAATACATTAATGTATTGATACATCAATCTGCTAATATGCGAATCTGTTAGTATACGAACATATCAAAACTAATTCCGATATTGGTACTAAGACTAGTATTTCTGCGAATATTAAACCGGTATTAAAACCAGCACTAAGACTGGTGCTAATACTAACAGCAACGTGAGTATTAACACTGACACTGGCACTAACACTAGCACTCTAACATGAACTAACACTACCACTAGTAATATGAATGATCATAACTATAAATATGAAGATAGTTTGTGATATACTAATACTAATACTAGTACTAATACTAATATCAATACTAATACTAAGACTAATACTAAACTCATCCGAATATCAGGACTACCACAAAACTAGACTCTGCAAACAGTAGTAGTGGTACTAAGAGTAGAACTAAGAACTTCTGACTCAGTTCTGACTCTAATTCTGATTCTAATTCTAATCCTGAAGGAGCGTTGCATGCGCGTGTAGAGATTTCCAGAAATTGCCAACCATCTTGAAAATTACAAAAATTCCGAATTTTTGGAATTGAGTTTGGGAGAGGTGATTGTCGCCAATCCGTTGACAAATCATGCTTGGGCACGGACACCACCGTTCCCCTTCCCCACGACGGTCTGTCATGGGAGGGGGGGTGAGCATATATATATATATACATGTAATATGTATATACATGTATATATAATAATAACAACAATAATAATACTAATAACCATAATAATGATAATAGTAATAATAATAATTATTTTAATAAGGAACCCCCCAGATGGTATAGATAATTGTTAATTTAAGGCCCCTATATCTATTAACTCCTAGATTCAGGGTCCCCAAACCCTAAATGCCTGAAGCACATCCAGCGCCATGGCTGAGGCTGCTCAACCCACCCATGCCATTTAGGAACACCCTGATTCACCTAAACAGCCTACGCCCTAGGAGAAACAGAAGCCTCTACAAGAACTGCCTAAAGAAAGCAAAGAATCTAAGCCCTCCCACGCAAACCAAGGACAACAATGAAACCCTAGACCCTCCCAAACCCTAATCCCTAAGCCCTAAAACAAATGAAAGGCATGGTGCAGCTTCGCCAGCGACAGCTGAAGGTTCGGACCCTGCACTGCACGGCTGACCTGGCCGAAGCAGTACCTGGCTGCAGCATATATCATATGTAAACAAATAAACACAAGCACAGCAACATCGGCACATGCACATCATCATACATACACCTGATGATCCTGTTGGGTGTTCCTTCGGAGCAACTCTACCGGAACAGGTGTCTCAACATGAACGCTGATGGGTATGCAAATCGTTTATAAGCACAGAACGAAGTAGCCTGTGGAGGTTCCTCTAGATTAGCATCCAGTAGGGTTTTAGGGTTCAGGGTTGATCATGTCGAAAACTAGCATCCCTCAACCCGAAGCCCTGAAGCAGAGGCCCATTCTGGGTTCAGGGGAAAGGGTATTCATACTGCCAATCATATGATGTATTCGAACATGGCTGGGCACATGTCACTCTTCCTTCCCCCCCTCCCCTATTGAACGTGCCCACCCCCCTCCCGTTCCAAAAGCAACATAAGCTAATGAACAGCCCTAAACTGGGCCTTTAAGTAACCATGGGGAAAAAAGTATAAACTTGTTATTTCATAATGGTTCCTTTAAGGATAAAAGTATTAAAGTATGGTACTCCATAGCCCAGTGAAGGAAATGTCAGTGAGCACGATTCAATTACAGATTACCCAGACTTCAATAGCACGTCCCGTTATCCTCAAGCCTAAACCCTAAAGCCCTGACACCGAAAGCCACGATCACAAAATCATCTTTACTCCAAGAATGAGTCTATATACTAAGTCTCTAAACCCTATAAACCCCAAACCCAAAAACCTAAACCAAGCAACTCCCCTAAACCCTAGCCCTAAAACCTAAAGCACCAACTCCCAAAGTCTCCCGAACTTGGCAGCTGACAGACCGATCGTGCCGTAAACCACGCAACAGACGATGGTCAGAAACGAGGTTGCCGGATGCACCAAGCCAAGAGCCTGCTTAGGGCGCTTTTTAGCGGTTGACAAGACGGTTTTTCTGGGCCAAAGTCCCTCGCCTGCGTAGGGTTCCCAAAAGGAATTACTATGAGGCTTGCTGTGCAAGTTAATATGGTTTAGGGGTTAGAATCTAGGATGGCTTGAAGATTTAGACTAATCCACACTCAACAGTTCTCGGACTTCGCTTGAACACCCTATATCCTAAACCCTATGTTGCGGTTCAGCAATTACTACACTGGCACAACCTGCATCCAGAATCCTGCTTATGGCATCCTGGCGATTGAGGTTCCGGGTTCATAGGCTTGAGGATGGGTTAGGGTTTAGGGTTTAGGATTTAGGGTTTATAAGGGCGAGGGCTCTGATCTTTTAAAGTCTGTCTGGAATGGTTTATTCTCAGGGCGGATCTGCATTTCTTCTGGAGCTCGCAGCCCTAGAAACCGCCCTAGACCTCGAACCATGAAAGCCTACCTAAACCCGAAGAGCCCAATCTACTTTGTTAGGAGTGCTCTTGCTGATTGAAGATCTTCTGCAGAACCTGGTCGATGTCCTTCTGCTTGTCCATGTGCTTAACATTCTTGTTGCGATTCAATGTTGTTCGCCAAAGTAAGGAGTGCTGTGTCGGGGTCTATACGCATTCTTTGAAAGAGGCGCCTTCACGACAGTCAAAATTGACAGCAGGACCAGGAGGAGGAAGCGCAATGCATGGATCACCGCGGAGGGGACAATCGAAGTCCTGGGAGACTTGGGCGAAACGGCAGGAGGCGCCTGGTTTAGGCATGAGGATCTGGAATTTCTGGCCGCACGACGTCAGTGTTTCATCTCATTCCTACACCCAACAATCCGCAAACGCAGCTTTAGAGGACCGCGGGTTTGCGCTGGTGCCAGCTTTGGGGAACGCTCAATTTCAGTCTCACTGTCAAGTCTTGAGCTGCAAGACCACAAAAACTCCAAATCCCTCACCCGTAAACTCTCAAAGCTCCGATCAAACCACATGAACCATGCATAAGATCCTATAAAACATCTCCACAAAGCACGATATGAAACCCAAAAAAACATTATTACACACACACACCCACACCCACGGCTAAACCCCAACCTCAACCAAAACTTGAAAACACTCTCACGGAACCCTTACTTAAGACTAAAACAACGATGTCCTTGGAACTCTTGCAATACCCTCAAACCTGGAACCTTAAATCAGCCTTGTACCAGACAGCACAATTAAACAAACAGCGATCACAAAAACCGCACAAAACCTGAAACCAATTTCCCCAAAACCCTAGCCTTGAAGGCCTGCAAAACCCAGATCTCTTGGCCCAAGGGGCAGCTGACAAGCAGGATCCTGGACCATGGCGCGCTGCGACATGTGGATGCCTCGGATCTTCCCAGAAGCAAAAAACCCTAAGCCCTAAACCCCCTAAACCCCCTCAACCCCCTCAACCCTACACCCCTAAACCCTAAACTGTCTATCCCTTCGACTCCCGGGCATGTCAGAAAAGTATAATTCGAGAATCCGCAACAAAGCAATAATACTCATTTCTTCACCCCCTAAACCCTAAACCCTAAACTCATTTCTTCACCCCGCCCCCCCCCCTAGTAAAGCCGCAAACCTGAAACCCTTAAGACCTTCGCTGCTAGGGTTTAAGGGCATCCATTTCGGTTACTTGGGTTTTGATCCCCGAAACCCCTGAACCCGAATGCCCGAAACCCCTCAAACCCTGATTCCCCTGAGCCCAAAACACCGACAAACAAAAAAACACAAGAAACACCTCGAGCCCCCCAAACCCTACCGTAACCCCGAAACCCGCAGACCACCGACAAGAAGCCCTCACAGAATCCACCGAAACCCCAAAACCTCGGTCCAGTTGCCAGATTCCAAAATCCAGGCATTGGAATCTCTATCCTGGGCTGTTAAGTAACCATGGAGAAAAAAGTATAAACTGTTGTTTCATAAAGGTTCCTTTAAGAAAAAAGTATTAAAGTATGATACTCCAAATCATAATGGTTCCTTTAAGAAAAAAAGTATTAAAGTATGGTACTCCAAAGCCCAGTATCCATAGACCGCAGGTTGGAACCTCATCGCTTCGACGAGGGCTCGGTTTAGGCTTCCGGGCGTCATTTGGGAGTTTCCGAAAATTAGGGGGTACCGTATTTTGGGGTCCTTATAATAGGGATCCTACTATTTAGGGTACTATATTAGGGTCCCCTATTTCGGAAACTCCCATTTAGGGTTTGGGTATGTAGGGCTGGGGGCTTGGTTTCGTGCCTTCAAGCTGAGTGCTCACATGGAGCCACGGAAACCGATTCAGAGGGTAGAACGGTTTCAGGGTTTTGGGTTTAGGGTTGAACCCTGACACCCTAAAGCTTAAAAGAAACTGACAATACTAAAAAGTAATGAGGGTTAAGGGCGAACACGCAAAGTACCCCTACAGAACCAAGTCCTGCTCAGAGCTTCCTCGGTTGTCTTATCCCAAAACCTCTATGATGTACATCCGTCGCACTTAACGGTACATCGTCCTGCAAGCACAATTTGTGTGTGTGCACGTGCAGGAGAGAGAGAGAGAGAGACAGAGAGAGAGAGAGAGAGAGCGAGGGAGGGAGGGAGGGAGGGAGGGAGAGAGAGAGAGAGGGAGGGGGGCGGGGGCGAGAGAGCGAGTCAGTACCGGCTTACTTACCGTCATGCCTCCGCTACTCTGCTACGCTGATACCGTAAACTGCTCCTCAGCAGGGTCCTGAACTTTACTCTATGTTAGGCCTTCTCTGGAAGAAACCTGTAAGCTGTAAGACGTTTGACATCAACCGCCACACGTTTAAAAAACAAACCAACACGATGGTACAATAAAACAACGATAGATCAACCCGTATCACAATAGATTTGCTCCCCTCTTATCCTCAAACGTTGGTTAGAAGTTATATTCTGCTCCGAAAGAGTCGAATGTCAGTTTCTCGCGCTAACTGGGCTGCCCTAGCTACCCCCCAGCCCGAGATTCTACGAAATGGAGGTTGCGAGCCTGTAGCTGTCCGGTACTGTTGATGGACAAAATTCTGCATGACCCTAAGGACCCTAAACTGTGGGAATTATGGAGAACCATTTGGGTGGTTGTCAAAATTATGGTCCCTTTTTGGGTCCTTAATATAATACGGCACCTAATATGTAGGGTACCCAAAAAGGGGACCCTAATTTTGACGGCCACCCATTTAGAGAGCCCTCAGAGACCTCTTTGAGGAGCCGGCAGGACCCCAAACCCCAAGACTGCTTAAGCTCTCCTGCCTCGGTCAGTGACCCTCCGGCCGCAAGATCGAGAAGGCCTGAGAGACGGGGGTGGGTAGTTTTGCAGGGCTTTACGGGGTCTTAGCCAGGGTCATATGCAGGGGTTTTATGGATTTCAGGAATTCTTGTGGGGTTTAGGTGGCGGGTTGGGGTACTTTCGGGTTTGGAATGGTTTTAGTGGGTCTTATGGGATTTGCAGGTTTAAAGTTCAAAGGGTGTCAGAGAGCGTTTTCTAGGGTCTTGTGTGGTGCTGCCGGTCTCTACACGGTTTCTTCAGGTCTTAGAGTGCTGCATTGGCTCTTACAAGTATGCGGTGTTTAGGAGGTTTCCCGGGGTCGTAGGTGTTAAGAGAGTCTTACACGGTCTTCGGGGGGGGGGGGTTACGGCGGCGCTAGGGTTCTACAAGGCACTACAAGGGTTCTAGCCGGCACTATAAGGATTCTGCCGGAGATGTCAAGCTTCCCTCTAGCCCCACACCCTGCAAAGTAGTAGAGTTTAGGTATAGCCGCATCAGTATATGCCCTACCCGTAGGAGCGGAACACCCTGCAACCCTTCCCTGAGCCCCCCCATGCACACACAATCAACAACAAAAAGGCACGTAACCCCCCTAACAGCCTTAAAGTCTCAAAACTAATTATATGAAACCACTTAAATCCTAAATCCTTAATCCCTAAACTATATATACTCCTCTGAATTCTAAACCATATAAACCCCTAAACTTTATACTCCTCTGAACTCTAAACCCCTAAATCCCTTGTGCCGAAACCCTAGAAACCCTATAAACCCTATAAGCCCTAAACCCAAAATCCCTTGTCCCGAAACCCGAGAAACCGGAAGGCGAGCAGCGGCGCGGGCTGTGAGGAAAGGCTCCCCTGGCTCTCGTGGGGCGCCGGCATGATCCTGAAATGGGGCTCAGAGTTCAGGGTTCAGGGTTTATAGAAATTGTTAAGGGTTTGGGTGCCAATAAGTTTTGAGCGAAACGTTTTGAGCGAAAGTCTTGAGCAGGTTTCCTTTCCGGAACCACATTTTGAATTTGGGCCTGGGACGGGGGGCGGGGAGGTGGCGGAGGAGGGGGGGGGGGGGGGGGGGGGGGCGGGGGGTAGGGGAGGGGGTGGGGGTGGGCATTCGGTCTTACGGGGCACAACCGGGCGTCAACANTTTGAGTGTGGTTGGGTTGGAAATTGACGGTTTAGGGGGTTCAACGCAAGCAACGACACGCAATTTCTATTTATTTCTTTCTTGAGTGTTTAGGGTTTTATAAGGTCCAGGGTTTAGAGTTTAGGGGTTTAGGGTTTATAAGGTTTAGGGTGAAGACATGAAGACATGGGGCTCAGGGCTTCTTTACCGGTTTAGGGTTTAGGCTTCCTTTGAGGGCTCCTTGAAGTGTTATCTTAAGGCCCCTTTAAGAGTTGTAAGAGTTCCCTTAAGGGTTAAGTTCGTTTTCAGGTTCTTTTCAGGCCAGGCCTCCTTTATCGGGTCGAAGGAATTACAAGGCTTTATCGGGGTTATGAGTGGATTTGATGAAGGCACGCGCTTGCGGTGCAGGGTGTTCGGGCTTTTAGCGTTTGGGTTTGGGGAAAGCTTCTCAACTCCCAATCCCCCCCCCCCCCCGATTCCTCGCAAGAATTTCAACATTTCAACATACCTCACCTCAACCCTAAAAGCACAAGCCCTGAAAGCCTCAACAAACAAACCCGACAAGATCACCAACACTCTAAACAAACTCATGGCCAAACCCTTAAGCCCCAAACCCCCAAACCCTAAACCCGAAAGTAGAAACGACAAGCTTTGCAGGAAAGACCGACGAGTTTCCTGAAGATTGCTTACTTAAAAGATCATGGGACTTAGTAAGTAGGTTATAATTGGAGTTATAAGTCTCCTAAGTGGGGTTATCCTAACTACACCCTACTTATAACCTTACTTACTAAGTCCCATGAGCCTTCAAGTATGTTCCCTTCCATTCTGCTGCCCGGTTTCTGCTGCCCGGTGTACCCCATGGAAATGTCACAGGGCTCCTCAGGTGGGCCTGAAATAACCAGCCAGTATTTGGGTATAATGACGTAGGATGGAAGAAGGGTGGGGATTTAGGCTGATGGGCTTTCAAGCAGTGAATAGTGCGGTTTAAAGTGTAGGGCTTAGGGCTTATGAGGCCTGGGGACCTTCTGTACAGCCTGTGCGTTCGGGGATTAACTACGGCTGACGAGGGTGTCTACTACAGAGGGTCCATGGAGCTGAAACTCTCATAGAGTGCGCGGGCTGTTATTTAGGGTTTGCGAGTAGAAAGCACGGGTGTCGGGATTTCAAGGTTTGGGGTTTTGGAAATTCCCACCAACGTTTTTGCTTACCCTGCTTTCTTGCCATGGAAAGCTGACCGTAATATAACCTTCAGTTGGCCCAAAAGTTCCTGTCACATATTACAGAAGCTCTATCATGGGTTTTCAACAAAAAACTACGGAAAACTAAGGCCTTCAAGCAGTTAATTACACAGCCTGGAGAACCGGAGGCTTGAGACGAGTGGCTTGAGGATGCAGTATGTAGTCTTTGGGTCATTGGGGGTTCCAACAGAAATATACAGGTAAGGCTGAGGAAAAACTAAACCCTACAATAGGGGAATTTAGGGGCCCGCATCATTGGAACTGGTTTTCGTTCAATTTCTTGTATGAACATAATAGGAACCACAAGGACTAGTACTGACAACTATTCAAGCTTCTATATTGTCACCGTAACTAGGTTCCCCAGTAGCCCCGTAATAATAAGGGTACCCTTTTTCCTACTATTCGGTTTTAATAAGGGAACCCAAAAAGAAAAAGGGTAAAAGGGTACTACCGGGGCACCTAGGTAATCTCCAAAGGCCCGCAACATGCAAACCCCTTATCCGATTACAGACTGGCGGTTTCCCTGTTGTTTTCGTGGTCATCTATGAGGGCTTTGAGAAGATCCCTCATCGTATCCCTTATAGACCTTTGAAAAACTCTCTTCTTCAACAACCGGTCCCCAAAAAGTTCAAACTTTCTAAGATAGAGCTACTATATAAAGCCAAAAAGTTTAAAGTTCCCCCGTTCACTACCTAAGAAAAGAAACCCTATTATAGAACCCTACCTACCAGGTTGGGAAGCTAGACATTGCCCTGTACCTGTACCCGCGCCCAATCAGAGCAATACCTGAAGGAACGGTAGCCGATATCTTCTGCATACGTAAAGCATACACGGGGGAGGAACGTCAACATAACCCAAAAAGTTGCCGAACTTCTTCATCGAAGCGATGGCCGTGGGTGCCGCATCTGTCGTGGGTGTTCGCGTAGCACTACTGTTGCTATACCCACGGCTTCCCGTCCGCTACCTCGTTGAATCTGCGCTCAAAGCTCTGCATCCCCTAAGATCCCCTAAACCCTAAATCCGTATCATGCGGTCATAGAGCTGGGAGATGTCCCAGGGAGTCGACTCCAAGGAGCTACAGCCGTGGCTGGCCCTCCTTTCGAACCCCAGCGGTCTAGGGTTTTTAGGGTTTAGGGTTAATCTCCACTTTCCAGTCGCCGACAGGAGTTAAAGATTAGCCGAGGGGGCGGAAGGGCGGATGTAGTAAAATACACGACCAACCAGAAAGGCGCCAAAAAGGGATATGGGGGTTTCCGAAAATGGGGGACCCTACTTAGAGGATCATGGGACTTAGTAAGTAGGTTATAATTGGGGTTATAAGTCCCCTAAGTGGGGTTATCCCAACTATAACCTACTTATAACCTTACTTACTAAGTCCCATGAGCCTTCAAGTAATATAGTACCCCAAATAGTAGTATCCTTATTATAAGGACCCCAAAATAAGGTACCCCCCTATTTTCGGAAACTCCCATATGCCCAAATTAAGACCTGTGTATACCTAGGCTTTTAAGTAACCAGGGAGAACAAAGTTAAAGTATAAACTTGTATTTCAGAATGGTTCCTTTAAGGAAAAAAGCAAAAAAACAGTACTAAAGTATGGTACTCCAAAGCCCAGTATGCGAAGTCGGACCTTGATTCGCCAGACCTGAAGGCTACCTACCCGACCTGTTCCGCTGTAACCTCCGGTAGCATCCTTGCGCATACAAATTTGTGGTAAAGGCATCCCCAACTACCTGGGCTTTTAAGTAACTAGGGAGAAGAAAGTATAAACGTGTATTTCATAAAGGTTCCTTTAAGAAAAAGTATCAAAGTATGGTACTCGGCTACTCCACTACCAGGGAACCACATGGAAGCCTTGTGAACCTCGAGGTAACCTTTTTATGCCCTTAAGAAAAATCTCAACCGCAAACCTTTAAGTAGGGACCACAGGGACACTTTGAAGATCCTTGTCAACCTACAACCCCTTACAAACACCCTATGCAACAATCACCCCCACAAACACCTCAAAGAACAGAACCACAATCCCAAACTGAAACACAGGGTTGGTATTGGTATTAGGTAGCCGGCCCAAAGGCATCGGAGGATCCGCCTGAACCGTCCTGAGCGATGTTTCTACGGGTTTTGTAGGGTGTGATTGTGTTTTTGCATAAGGGATCTTTTTTTGGCAAAGCCAGAAAGTTGGAACATCATTGGCCTCATGCCCTTACAGTAGAGTATAGGGAATCCCAGCATGAATCCTCCTAAAACTATGTTCCAACTTTCTGGGGTTCACTGTATAGGCCTTAACCCTAAACCCTAAACCCTCAACCCTAAGCCGAAGCCCTTAGCTGGGCCTTTAAGTAACCATGGGGTACTAAAGTATGGTGCACTAAAAAGCCCAGTTCAAACTCTAACGAGGATCCTTAAATCAGAGCTCCTTGTGGTGGTTCTCTCTGAAGCTTGGGATGTTGTTAGGGGGGTCTTTATAGTGGTGGTCCTGCTATCAGGGGCTCCTTTGGTGATCCTTCGATTATGGCTCCTCTTCGGTTCAACAAAATATGTTGGTGATCTTTGTACCAAGGCCGCAAGTAGGTGAGGATTCTCTTAAATTCTTTGAGCCGGATGATCCTCCAAAGCCCTAAACCCCTGAATCCTGCCCCAAATGCGCAATCCCCAAAACCCAGGCTCGTAACTCCACAACTTACCACCTAAAACCAAAACCCGCACTCCCAACCCCGGAACCTTAAGCCCTAAAGCCCCATGGAAGCCTTACGGCAGCCTTCAACCTCAAATGTGCAGAGAGAGGTCCGAAGTATTTGAGGCGAAGAAAACGTCCGCTTGCCTCGTTGAGGTCGCTTCGGGTTGATTGGGGTTCTTTACAGGGTTCAGGGTTTAGGGCTCAGGGTCCGACAGAGGGTTTGGGGAAGGTTCCCGGGGTTGTGTGCGTGTGTTTGTTGAGGTTACACTCACCAAACACAGCATAGAAACATGATACCAGACTGTTACTACATATAAAGGATCTTACAGAACTTACAGTCCTTTTTTCAGGATTCTGCTGGGTGACTGTAGGCCTTGGGTGATTTAGGCTTCGCGGGCTTTGGGGTTCAGGGCACCATCGGCTCAGACTTCGGGGTTCGGGGCTTGAAAGCTTAGGGTTTTGGGTTGTAGGGTTTAGGGTTTAGGGTTTAGGGTTTAGGGGTTTTTCGGGACTTATGGTAGAAGCCAGAAAGTTGGAACATGGCTTTAGGAGGATTAGTGCTAGGATCCCTTATACATTACCTTAAGGGCATGAGGATAATGATGTTCCAACTTTCTGGCTTCTACTATAAGGGCTTAGGGCCGAGGGGGATGCTTCGGATAGGGGCTGGAAGGCGACAACCACTTCACTCTTTCGGCGTTAAGTTCCCAGACACTCCAAAACCCCTCAATTAAGGAATATACCTTAACTTATAATAGGAGCCCTAATATGATTTAAGGTATATTCCTTAATTAAGGGATTTTGGAGGTCTGGGTTTCGCTGCTTCTGCATCTGCCAGCTTTACCGTCGCAGCTCTTGGTGGCCACTCCTCCTCCTCCGTCACTCTTACTCCTACTCCTCCGACTGGCTGACTTCTGCACCCCTCCTAAAAGTTAAACTTTTAACCTCCTTATTATAGTCATATAGAAACCCCAAAAGTTAAAGTCCCAAGAGCCAACCAGAAGAACGCCAAGCAACTCCTCCTGCTGCTCCTACTACGACTCTTGGCCCTGCTGCGCCTACTTACTAGTACTCGGTCTACTCCTACTCAGCTACTACTCCTACTGCTCCTGCTACTACTACTACTACTGCTACTGCTACTGCTACTGCTACTGCTACTGCTACTGCTACTGCTACTGCTGCTGCTACTGCTGCTGCTACTGCTACTGCTACTACTACTGCTACTACTACTACTACTACTACTCTTGCTACTCATTCGACTCCGACGACACGTACATAGAAACTCATACACGGACCCCGTGCCAAAATACGAAGATGACGAAACACCGGACACCATCTGAACCTGTGGGCCTGCGGGCGTCACATCGTCAGTCCTTGCATTGGTTTTCTATCGGTGAGGGGGTTCAGAGCGAACGATGGAGTTTGTGCGTGCTGATGTTGAAAGTTGCTGTTAAGGGTGTTGGTGTAGTTAGTCGTTGTTTTTTTCGTTGAGGGCCGATTAAGGAGTCGTTGGGATCTTAGCATGTTTTGAATGGCGCCTTTAAGGGTTACACAGTTTGGGGGCACAACTCCACAAATCTCGTCCCACAAGGAGCCTAAACCCCGCAAGAAACACTTGGGTTCTCCAAACGGCTCACAAAGCCAATGTAAAACAAACACCTTAAATCCGAAAAAGGACCTTTCACAACCAGAAAACCCCCTAAACCCTCAACCCCAAACCCTGAAACCCCGAAGCCAAAGGCACCAAACCCCCAAAGGATCCATGTATCCAAATAGTATATACTCTGGCCCCAAAGTACCAATATAGAGACTACTTTAAGGCTTAAGTATATACTATTTGGGTACATGGATCCTTTGGGACCCTAAACGGCCAAAGCTCAGCTGATCCAACACCGCAGCTTCCACCATCCCGAGGGTAGCACACCTCGCGAACCTACACAACCTGTACCCAGACCCCCGAGAGGATACACCCTAAAGCCCGCAGGTAGACCCTAAACCCCAACATCCAAGTTCCTTCAACCGCAACCAAGCCCCAAAGTCGGGAGGATCTAGAAAGTAGATCCCCTAATTTGGGGCCCTGTGCTACTAAGGGTACTTTATAGGAACCACCATTAAGGGATCTACTAGGTGGGGCTTTTAAAGCTTTTGAAAAATATTAATACATAAGATCCTCTTGAGCCCAATAAGGGAAAATATAAAATGTCCCAAAGCCCCACCTAGATAACCTGTAAGGCGTCAGGGTTTCGGGCTGAGGGTGTAAACTCGCATACTTGAAGGCTCATGGGACTTAGTAAGTAAGGTTATAAGTAGTTATAGTTAGGATAACCCCACTTAGGGGACTTATAACCCCAATTATAACCTACTTACTAAGTCCCATGATCCTCTAAGTATTCAGGAATATACCTCAAACATATAGTATGATTGAGGATATTGAAGCTTCAATGGGAGAGCTGCGGAGTCTCAACGACACTGTGACAACCCTGAACCCAGACAAAGCACCTTAAACTCCATATCCTAAGCCCTCGTCACAGTCATCGCATCAGCTGCAGCATTCAATGCTGGACATAGCCCACTGTCGCAGAGGCTGAGCTTACGCTGCCGTGCATTATTGAGCGACTGATTCAGGTTTAGGGTTGGGGGTTGAATTAGGGCATTGGATGTTTAGGGTTGACGGTTTAGGCTTTAGGGCGGTTTAGGGTCTTTGAACCTGTCAAGTGGGGCTGCCGGCACGGAATTCCCAAAAAGACACACAAGCATCAACTAGTAGTATTTCAAAGGAACCCATAGTGACCAACTAAACTAAGATCTGGCCAGCCTGCAGGTCGTAAGGTTGGGAGGTCCAGATTTTAAGGCTTCCGGGGCCTGCGTTTATTGAGAAGGGAGGGCCTTGTCAGGAAACCCAAGGAAGACTCTGTTGCTAATTGTTATTGACGGCCCACTTCTGAGCCGACAGATCCATCATAGCAATACCTACCCCCAAGCCTAAACAGTTAATTCAGGCCCAAACGTTCAGCCCCAAACCCTGAAGCAAAACCTCCTGAATCCTGCCTCCTCACCCTTCAATCTCAAAAACCCGAAAAGCCTACCTCTCAAACGTCAAACCCCTTACCGGTACAGAGCCTGCGAAAATCCTTGCAGCACCCTCCAAGAAACCCTAAACCCCTACATCCTAAAACCCCCACACACACACACACGCAAGACGTGGCACGCTCGCGGCTTGTCTAAGCCAGCTTTCGTTTTCACCTCCCAGCGGGGTCAGGGTTTCGGGGTAGTTCGTTTAGCATGGAGGCTGGAGGGGATGGGATCTGGGGGTGTGTCGATCCAACTCTGAGGGATTCAGGGTCTGCCCAGAGACTCCAAAACCCCTTAATTATGGAATACACCTTAAATCATCATAGGATCCCTACTATGATTTAAGGTATATATTCCTTAAAAAAAGGGGGTTTGGGAGTCTCTGGGGTGGACTCAGGGTTGAGGCTATATAGGGTCTATAGGATCCAGGGTTGAGGGGTCGATGCTTTAGGAGGCATCAAAGCCCCAAGGGTCCAAAGGACCCAATCATTAGGTACTCGGTTTGGGGATAGTAGTTATGTAGGTTAGGATTTTCGAGAGTATACGATTATTGGGTACTTGGACCCTTGGGGAAAGCAAGCATGGGCTGGATTGCAAGGCTGAGCACGAGTGCATCCTGCGGCAAGCAGTCTTGCCATACTCTTCTGCCGCATCCTTTCCCTGCTCTCCTGATGCATGCCACGCGTCAGGACTATACATTCATCGGACTCTCCGGCTAATTACTCTACAGTCATCGGCTCCTTTTTTTCGCGCACAGAAGCACTTTCTGACCCCGCCGTCAAGGCGCGAGTTCGCATCTCAAGCCTCGCTGCAGCTGACCCTACGATGGGCAGGAATTCGGATTCGTCCAAGTACCCTAAACCCCTAAATGGATTCCAACGGGAACGAACACCCACCACATCAGGGCGAATTAGTATAGGGGCCTTAATAATTAGAATAGGGTTTTGGGGCCCAGTATACGATAATTATAATAAGGACCCCCCAAAATAGTATTGGCAATTATTTAGGCCCCCATATTATGTTGGCGGTCACTTGCCCGCCAGCATGACGAATTCTCGGCAGGTCGTCTCGCCAGCTCCTGGATGCAGCTCGGTGCTTTGGAAAATGAGGGCTGCATCGAATGCTTCGGGCTGTTTCGGGTCGGAAGTTGTCGGCAAAGAGCATAAGAATTTTTCCAAGAGTATATGAAACGTAAAGGGCATACTGTTGGGAATTGTTTCTCGGCTTCTACATTGCGTGGTCATGGGGAGTCTAGCACGTGTTCCCGGAATGGTTCGCGGGTGGGTATTGCTGGGGCTAAAGTTTGGATGCCCTGCAGGCACAACTAACCCGACAACCCAAACAGGGTAGTGTAGTGTTCGCGGGAATTTGGCCAACCATAGCCAGCACGACAGGAAACCAATTCAAAACAGCCAAGAGATAGTAAACAGTCGTCGTAGAGGTAGTCGTCGTCGCAGTCATGTCCGTAGAGTAGTAGTAGTAGTAGTGGTGGAGGTGGCGGTGGCGGTGGCGGTGGCGGTGGCGCTGGTGGTGGTGGTGGTGGTGGTGGTGGTGTACTGGTAGTAGTACTAGTACTAGTACAGGTACGAGTACTAGTACTATGACTTGTACTAGTACTAGTTCTCGTACTAGTACTAGTACTAGTACTAGCAATAATAATCACAGTAATAGTAGCAGAGGTAGTAGCAGGAGTAGCAGGTGTAGTAGTAGTAGTAGTAGTAGCAGCAGTGGTAGTAGCAGAGGTAGAAGTATGTCACAAGTAGCGGTGTATTGGTACCAGTACTAGTACTGGTACGAGTACTAGCACTAGTATTACAAAGTAGTAGTAGTAGTAGGAGTAGGAGTAGGAGTAGGAGTAGTAGTAGTAGTAGTAGTGGCAGTGGCAGTGGCAGTGGCAGTGGCAGTGGTAGTGGTAGTGAAAGTGGTAGTGGTAGTGGTAGTGGTAGTGGTAGTGGTAGTGGTGGTGGTAGTAGCAGAAGAAGAAAAGTGGTAGTAGTGGTAGTAGTGGTAGTGGTAGTGGTAGCAGTGGTAGTGTCAGTGGTAGTCGTAGTGGTGGTGGTAGTGGTAGTAGCAGTAGTTGTAGGGGTAGTGAGGGCGGCAGCCGTTCCTCACCAAAGAGAGTCTGACCTGCATCCAAACGCCGACACAACGCTGATAGACCAGGCCACTTGACCTAAGCTTGCATGTCTGGCCATGTGCTCATGGCGCAGAAGTTGAGTTTAGCACGTTCTCGGCGTGTTTTGCTTCTCTCGCTGCTGACATTTAAGCACAGGCTGTGCTCACATCTTAACTTTCGTTTTCGATCATGTTTATCGTAATCATCAGCATCACTACCACCACCAACAACAACGCAATCATGAGCCTCATCGCAACATGCACTCTCTTAATATGTCTTTATTATCAGCCTTACTCCTAGCCTCGAGGCATCAGCTAAACATAGCTGAATACGTAACTCTGTGAACAGTGAACAACCCAAAGTGTACCGAGCATAGCCAAATTGGCTGGTAAACATGATTCAACAAGCCGGAGTTCGCATCGGCCTCAGCAAGATTAGTGGCACCGGTTTCGACAAACTTGGTACTTGGAATAGCTCGAGCTACTCCTGTATGGATTACATGGACATCAGAGCTCGCTGACACACACACACACACAGATATATATATATATATGTATAGAGAGTGTATACATGATGAAATTACCATATCATCTATGAGCTACACCGCCCCCAAGTGTACAGGATAGGTACACGGACCCTCGAGGGACCAGGGAGATTGTGAGCGAAAACGGAACGAACATGCTTTGTTCATGGCATCTGCAGGCTGAAATATGAGCAATTTTAGCAGTTTCCCACTGTAGCTTCTCTTTGGTTTTGCCTAACTTCCTTCCTCGAGTATCCCAAATCCCACTTCAACTAAGAATGACAATAAACCAGCATAAGAAACCACATGAAGAGATCTAGGTGGTGTCTTTTCACCCCACACCGCAGACGGAAACTTGTCATTGCAATCGCCACTCCGGGTCATGGGCATGTTCCACAGATTTCTCCGGTGCTTCAAGGTCTCAGCAGACTGGGTGTGCGATGAGACAACAATGCTTCCTGCCCCTGTTTCCCTGCTTCCATGTCTTCAGAAATCACGGAGCACATCCAGACAAATCCAGTTAGCATGACTTCGCCGCCACCGAGCTTCATTCAGAGCTTCCTGCGTAAGGCCCTCGATCGTGCGAGCGGACAGCTTACTGCAGAGGCATTGACCCTCTGAAAGCATAGAGGGCTGTCGAACTGAGTATCGAGAACAACCCCAACCCTAAAAGTAATCCTCCAGGTTCTGGGGCATGGAGCCCGCATTTTCTGGAGTGTTGGTGGAGAAGTAAACGTAAGCAGCCACCACTACCGACAACAGTCCGAAGGGGTAGTCCGGAACCGAGGGCTCAACTGGCTCCAGGCGCGGTGGCTCCCGCTTGCTTTCATCTTCGTTCCGTGCTGGTCCTGGCGGCGATGGACCTTGCTCCTTCTCCGTAGTTGGAACTGCGAATAGTGGACAATGTAAAGCAACGGTCACCCATATGAGCACCATGGCAACACGCAACACCCGAGATTGCTTCATCATCGGAGCGATGGAAAGGGACAGTCTCGCAAGCCTGCTTCAGCAGCAATGGCAGATAAGTATGATAAGACTGCAATTGCGCAGCTGTTAACACACAAAGCGCTAGAGTGTTTGGGTTTTCAGGCCTTGTCTCGCTCGTTGCGGGGTTCAGGGTCTTCGCTCACCTAGCTGCTCTAGCTATCGGCTATTTCGGCTTCCATCCCCAGTGTAGTCCGTTCTGAAAACCCTACAATCGACTCTAAAACCATGATCTAATTGCCGAGGCCACACAGTAAAGTAGTTTGCAAGATGAAACAAGAGCACGAGCACCAATCCAGCTCAACCCAGACGAATAATGTCCGTCGGCAGTATCCCTGCAAGGATTTGGGGTGTACAAGGGGAGAATCCACGTTAGGGCTTCTGGGTAGAAGAAGTGTAGGTTTTCAAAACGTTGATGCATTTACGTGGATTCTTGGGTCCCGAGCTAGCTGCCGGCAGTCAACAGCAAAATGGATCAAAGCACCACCTTCAGAGAACCTTGAAGGGCAGGGGAGGATAGGGGCGGTGGTGTCCTGACACTTGCAAGTGCATCGGAAGTTACGGAATGGAGGGCAACACCTTCCTTGCTGTAGGTGGAGGCTGCAAGGTACTAGTGCAAGCTCGCGTAGCTGCGGCTAGACCCGTCAGTCGTAGGGCACTTGTCGCAGGCTGTTCTGTAGCTAACAATGGTCAGAGTAGCTTCGCTTTACTCGCCGAAGTACTGCCTGGCATTGTCGAGGGTTTAGCACCAACTCGTAAAACGATGTAATTCAGACGCTTACAAGGATAATGAACAGGATCAGGTCGAGCAGTGTCACTGCTAATTTTCTGAAGCTTGCATGCCGAGAGTGATTCGCTTTGTTCGAGATGATCTCGGTTGCACTTATCATCAAATGCCAGAAAACGTCGGGTGTCTCTCCCAGCTCTCTCTGGTTATGCCTGAGGTAGACATGTCCAGACAGGTGCGCAATGTTTCGGTAGTAAGCACTGGCTTCGTGCTCCTGGTCCATAATCTCAACGACAACACTGCCGGGATACATCCAAATGGAGTGCATCATGCCGGCTCCATGCATTCCGACGAGGATGTCACAGCCACTCACCATCTTGGCTTGCTGCTGGATAGGTACAGAATTATTGAAGCCCAAAGAACGGAATGCCAACGTTTCGCCATCCAGCGTCATTTTCTCGGCAGCCTCCTTCAAGGCACGGAAACTCTTGTCACTCAGCTGTCGGCTCGATCGTCCCGGCCTCCCTACATAGCCTTCGTCTCCCAGTTCATGAGCGAACAAAGAGGAAGTTCGACTCTTGACGGCTATAGGCTATAGGGTTTCTTGGTCTTGATCTCCCAAAACCTCCCCAAGAGCTTAAGGCTTGCAAAGTAAACTGATAAGTGGCAGACTCTGCTCTCTCCGAAATCCGTCTCCGCATCCAGGCCGACACCAGCATAGAGGGCCTCAGTTCGGTAGCCCCCTCTCCAAACGAGGGTCCCAAACAAAAAGTAGATCCTCCGGGGGTCTGGGTTTAGGGTTTGGCTTAGACTTTTTGAAGCTGTCAGTGGTTACCTTTCTCACGATGTCCAATCTTGAGAGTGAACCCACCACAAGAAAGAATGCCAAAGAATAATAAAGGGGTGTTCCCTCATAGTCCATCTATAGCTCTAGTACAACATGCACCGAAACCCCAGTCGAGGGAAAGCAGGTCTTATCTGCGGTGCTGGAGCAAGCCTCGACGGTGCCAGAGCCCCCGATATTCACCTGAAAAACCCACACAAAACCCCTTCTAAAAAAACACTTACATGCGCCCTTAAAGGAACAAGCACTTGGTAACCTAGCAGCGGACTGGAACGACCGCCAGAGGTTGGAGGCATGTACGCACTTCAGGGGTAAATCCCAAGCCAAGTCCCACAGGAAACCATCCGACGGAGCAAGGATGTGATGCCTAGGCTCTCCAGCATCCCCGTGATAACTCTAATGGGGAGACCCTAAAACGAAAGGGTAAAGGGATACTGCGGGGAGAGAGGAAAAGGGATAATTACTTCTGGAGACACAGATGCTCGAAACCACAGTCCTTTAAAGCCACTGGGCCCAAAAGCTGCCAGGGAAAAGGACCCGGGTCAGTATCCACGGTGATGTTCTTCAGACGCGGTACGTGGTACGAAATAAGGATCTCCCCTGGGAGCTTCTCCTTCAGCTGCAGAACTCTGGGTACCACCCAGGCCTCAAACCTAGCTCATGGTTGGAATAGGATTAAAAACTTAAATTCTTATTCCTTGTTGGCTTTAAGTACCAATGAAATAAAATGTAAAATGTTACCCAACCATGACCAAGCATGGGACCCTAAGCCCTAAAACCCTAAACCCCAAACCCTAAACCCTAAACTCCCGTTAACCCTAAACCCTGAATCCTAAACTATGACAAAGAAACACGACAGCCATGCGATGCCACAGGTTCGAGCTGAATCGATCAGGGCTCTGCACTACCACAACCTCGGCTATTGGTTTAGGGCTTAGAGGTTAGAGACTCCAAAACCCCTTAATCAAGGAATATACCTTAGGTTAGGGGTTTAGGGTTCCCAGAGACTCCAAAACCCTTAATTAAGGAATATACCTTAAATTATAGTAGGATCCCGATTCTGATTTAAGGTATATTCCTTAATTAAGGGATTTTGGAAGGTCTGGGAGGTTAAGGGTTTAGGGTTTATAGGGGTTTAAGGGTTTAGGGTTTTTAGTCTGCAAAGGAACTTGAAGGGTTAATCTCAGGGGCTGAGTATCAGAGGCCCAGAAAAACGCTTGACCTTTTGATATATGGTAGGGTTATGTAAATCCAAAAGGTTCAAGGTTACCTGCACAGCTACTAAGTAATAAGGGTTGAGGGTACAGGTTTTAGGGTTTGCTTTAGTGGACCCTGGGCTCTTGTAACGGAAGTTACTTAGAGGATCATGGGACTTAGTAAGTAGGTTATAATTGGGGTTATAAGTCCCCTAAGTGGGGTTATCCAAACTATAACCTACTTATAACCTTACTTACTAAGTCCCATGAGCCTTCAAGTAACCGTGATCATTTACAATTTGAAACAAACCCTCTTACAGCGTGCCTCTTCATTGCATGGTAGCTCAAATTGAGATCCGATAAAGGGGTCTTTCAAACCCGGCTTACGCAGCAAAAGGACTTACGGACCCAGCCACTGCAGACTTCGGTGCAAAGCTTCCGTCGCTGCAAAGAACACCGAGAGACGACTCTGCGGTGACCGTGCCTCCTGCCGCTGGCGCCCCCGATCGCTGAATGCTCCACTTCACATGTCCCGTCTTGGAGCTCTTCTCATGCCAAAACCTCGAAATGCCGGACCAAGTCCAGTGCTCATCGCCTGGATCCCACCGTAGTCCCTTAAGAATATGGGAGTTTCCAAAAATTAGGGGGACCTTATTGTGGGGTCCTTATAATAAGGATCCTACTATTTTGGGGTACTATATTAGGGTCCCCTATTTTCGGAAACTCCCATATAGTGTCTCCTGTTTCTCTACTCTTCATTCTTAAGAAGAGGACTCCAACACGAATACTAAGTTGAAACCTAGACATCCTGAGGAAACTCCTATAGAAGCCCATAGAAAACCTATAGAAAGCCTAGTTAGAATCATGCAGAACCCTTGAAACAGAGACAAAGTAACCTGGGTTCCTGAGTGGCCATGTAGCAATAAGGGTACCCTGTTCCCTACTATTTGGTGTTAATAAGGGAGCCCAACAGAAAAAGGGCAAAAGGGCACTATACTCGGGAGCCTAGTCACATAAGGAAGAGGCATCATCCCGCAAGTTTAGAACCCCATAGAAACCCTATAGAAAGCCGAGTTGGGGGTTTCCGAAAATTAGGGGTACCTTACTTTGGGGTCTTTATAATAAGGATCCTATTATTTCGGGTACTATATTAGGGTCCCCTATTTTGGGAAACTCCCAGTTAGAAGCATGTAGAACCCTTGAAACAGAGACAAGGTCACATAAGGAAGAGGAATCATCCTGCAGGTCTCCCACAGATGCCTTTCGGAAACTCAGTTTCGTGGGCCAGACCTGATGTAGGACAGTTTAGGGTTTAGGGTTTAGGGGTTTAGGGGTTTAGGGTTTAGGGTTTAGGGTTTAGGGGTTTAGGGGTTTAGGGTTTAGGGTTTCGGATCCAATATGCAGGGTTCAGGGGTTAATATAGGGGCCTTAATTGTTAGAATAGGCTTCCTTTAAAGGGATCCTTGAAGGGTTCTATAAGGGTTTGTATAGGGTATATAGTATAGGGGCCTTAATAATTAGAATAGGGTTTTGGGGGCCCATTCTACTCTAATCATAAAAAGGAACCCCCAAATAGTATTGGTAATTATGAAGGCCCCTATACTACGATCCCATATGCAGGCTTCAGGGGTTAGGGCTTGGGATGCAAGATTCAAGGTTTAGGGTTTTTTGATCCCAGATTTAGGGTTCGGCGGGGGGCCTCCTGTGGTTTAGGCTTAGAGTTTTAGGGTTTACGATACCATGTTTAGGGTTAACGTCAAGGCTCAGGGTTTAGGAGACCTCATTTGGGGCTTAGGGTTTAGGGTATAGGGTGGGTTCAGGGATTAGGAGACCTCATTTGGGGATCAGTGACCTCGAGCTTGCACAAAGTCGCCGAAGGAAGCAGAGCCGTCGCGAGCAGGGCCAGCAAACCGCAGGCCAAGAAAGCGATGTAACGAAGGCTGATCTCCATGAGCCCTAGGCCCTACCTGTAGGCTCATACCCTACCCCCTTTTTGGGGTATCTGTTTTTCTACATAGCAGCTCCTAGCCATAAAGCTAGGTATCCAAAAAAAAGGGTAGGGTATGAGCCTCTAGGTAGGCCCCTCAAACTTATAGTACATTTAGATACCTACTATACCCTACCATGGTCTATTCAGTATAATAGTATATGTAGATACCTACTATACCCTACCATGGTCTAATATGTCAAAAAAGTAATAATCAATCCTTCATGTTAGGGGCGTTTGAAGCAAGCTCTTGAGCACCAGGCGGTTGAAGATCACAAAGGATTTCGGGTTCGGGGCTTTGGGTTTCAGAGTTCGGGATTAGGGTTTGCAGGGTTCAAGAGCACGCAACTGGCCTGCTGGAGAGGGATCAAAGGGTTGAGGGTTTAGGGTATTTCGGGGATAGGGGTTGAGGGTCTACAGAGTTCAGGATTTCGTCTTGATCAGCAACTGCAGTCCTCCATGCTACCTCCTCACCCCCAAACATCAACCCCAAAACCCCAAGCTCGAAACCGCGAGGCCTGAGCACGGACATCAGAACGTTTCCTCAAACCCTGCGCGACAGCGGGTTATGACACCGCAACTACGAGATCAATCGGTACATCCTCACAAACTGTACGTCAGTAAAACCCTAAACCCTAGTAGGTGATCGGATCCACAGGTAGGAAATTAAAATGGGGGAGCCCAAAACTCGAATCTCGAAACCGCAAGGCCCAAGGCCAGCAGAGTTACCAGTCCGATTTCAGCAGAAGCTGCAGGCATCGTCGGCCTAGGTCCCATGTTTGGGAGTTTCACAGCACCAGGATGTTGTGGTGCAGGGTTTAACCAGGGCTGTAGTAGGCAAGGATTGGGGTTTGGGGTCGGTAGGTGTGGCAGGGGGTGCCGTGTAGGGGTTTAGGGGTTTAGGGTTTAGGGTAGGGTTTGAGATGTGATCAGCATCTTGGCGTGTCGGGTTTCCAAGGCTTGCCCGTAGCCCCATCGCCTACAAAATAGCATAGACTGGAACTTGCGACCTCATGATATAGGCTATGAACAGGCTTCCACTGGATGACCTTTGCAATCGTAAGTTATGGGATCCATGTGTAAGAGGTCGCGGACCTTCATGGCGTGAGACAGCCCCGAGTTTTTACGGCTTAGTACTCTCGGCTTTGCACCTCTGGGACGGTAGGGTTCAAGGTTGTTTCGGGCGTTGAGGGTTCGTGGCTGAAAAGAGTTTGGGACAAGATATTGCCCCAAGGGTCCAAGTACCCAATAATCCTATACTCTCGGAAATCCCAACCTACATAACTACTATCCCAAAACCGAGTACCTAATTATTGGGACCTTTGGACCCTTGGGGTTGCTGCTGAACTTCTAAACCAGAGCATCCCGAACCCAAACTCCAAAACTCTGATGTAACCCTCACAAAAAGTCTGGGCGGGTAAACTGCAACAAAACTAGATGCGTATGGACTTTAAGGGGATAGCATTAGCTTAATATTCCAATCGTTATGATCAAGCCTTCAATTCTGAACTCCGCACCCCGCCTGACAGGCGTCTCGAAGCTGCCAGGAAGCTGCTCCCATTGCGTCGCGAGCTCTTGTCGACTGTTTAACGCTACAGCCTCAACAAACGCAGTCTAGGTTGAGCATTATATGAGAAACTCGAAACCCCAGTCCACATTGCAGGGTGTTTCTGGGCTACTGGACCCATGTAAGGTCTGGGGGGGGGCTGAGATTTTTCGGGCTTCAAGGTTGTGGGGTTTAGGTGTAGGGATTGAAACATTGAAACCATGTTTACGGTTTAGGATTTGGGGTTTTGGCGAACGAGGCTCAAACAAATTCCTCGTGCTTGGCCCAGGCACGGCAGTCCCGGCATGCCGCGGTTCATGTGTCCCTAGAACCCGATACCCGAAGAAACACACTAATGTTCAGTGATGGAGGAAGCTGCCCTCAAGCCATCCCAGAAGAACCCGAAACCCAGAACCCTGAACCTTAAACCCTGAACCCTAAACCCTGAACCCTGAACCCTAAACCCTAAACCCTGAACCCTAAACCCTGAACCCTAAACCCTAAACAATAAACCCTGAACCCTAAACACCCTAAACCCTAAACCCTGAACCCTAAACCCTGAACCCTAAACACCCTAAACCCTAAACCCTGAACCCTAACCACCCTAAACCCTAAACCCTGAACCCTAAACCCTGAACCCTAAACCCTAAACCCCTTCAACTGTGAGTTTGCGATCCTACTTTGTCTCACCATGCAACCCAAGGCCCGAGCATCAAACCTTACCTATTGGGTCACATGCTCCGCCAAACTAAAGACTACCAGATAGGGTTTAGGGTTTGGGGTTTAGGGTTTAGGGTTCAGGGTTCAGGGTTTAGGGTTCAGGGTTTAGGGTTTAGGGTTCAGGGTTTGGGGTTTAGGGCTTAGAGGATATATACGGTTTAGGGTTTAGGATATAGGCTTTAGAGGAACAGCACAAAGAAAGTCCAAAAGCCAAACTAAGCGTCACCATGGAACGCCGAGAGGGGACATCCCTTACCGCGAAGATCTGACTATCGTGGCATAAATGCCCGCGAACAGGTAATCCCTGAACCTCAGGCCCCTACAGTTTGCCTGAAAGCCTCGTTCGACACCCAAAAACTCCAA
Organism: Symbiodinium sp. clade A Y106; assembly: GCA_003297005.1. NCBI lineage: Eukaryota > Dinophyceae > Suessiales > Symbiodiniaceae > Symbiodinium > Symbiodinium sp. clade A. The sequence goes on along the minus strand of BGNK01001126.1, from coordinate 140,849 downwards.
ACCCTTAACCCGACAAGCCCTCAAGCCCTAAACCCTAAACCCTAGCCCTAAAAGACCCGACAGCCCTCGGTGCGAAACTTCTCTGTGCGCCTTCGCCAGGAAGGACTCACTTCCCTTTAGGCGCTCAGCGAGGCCAGGGTCGAGTGCTGGCTTTAGAGCCGGAGGCCTGCTGTAGGGTGTAGGGCTTTAGGGTTTAGGTTTTTTGGTTTAGGGTTTAGGGTTTAGGTTTTTTGGTTTAGGGTTTAGGTTTTTTGGTTTAGGGTTTAGGGTTTAGGATTTACCTGGACCCCAAATAACCTAATTACCTTCTTTGGGTTCGTTATCATGACTTCTTTATATAAGTCCTCGAAAAGGTGGGTTACTTGGGGTTTAGGATTTAGGGTCTAGGGTTTCTGTGGTGACTGTGATGTTGGCCGTGGCGGTGGTTGTGCTAGGGTTCTAGAATGGCCTTAAGGTGCACAGGAGTTCCCAGAGAGCACAATACCCCTTAATTAAGGAATATACCTTAAATTATACAGGGCTTCATATTATGATTTCAGCTATATTCCTTAATTAAGGGGTATTGGGCTCTCGGGGTTCTTGCTCATACGCCAAACCTAAACCTTCGAGGTTTGGAAGAAGCAGCGGACGCTGCCTGAGACAATGAAGAGCAGCCGCTACAGGTGCTGCCACTTTCCTCCTGTGCCTCCTGATCCTACCCCTAAGGCTCTGAGGACTCATATTTTGAGGCCTTTGGGCTTAAAAGACCATATTATGTAAGGCTTTTGGGCCATTTTGAGCCTTAGGGAACTTGTGCTGTGTTATGTTCAAGGCGCTTATGGCTTCGGGCTGACGGCGGTGCATGGCTGGACTAAGCTTGGGGGAACCCTTAGGCCCTTAAACCGATTCCAAAATCCTGGGCAGCAGTGGCTCAAGCTTCGATGTGCAGGATTGAAGGATATAAACCCTAAACCCTAAACCCTAAACCCTAAACCACTACACTTCGCACGGCCCTAGGGTTTTAGGGTTTGGCCCCTAGAGTTTAGGCCCTACGGTTTCAGCCTTAGGGTTCAGGGTTTAGGCCTTAGGCCTTAGGGTTTAGGGCTTAGGGTTCAGGGTTTGGGCTTAGGCCTTAGGGTTTAAGCCTTTCGGTTTGGGCTTTGGGGTTCAGGCTTTAGGTTTTAGAATCTGAGCTGTAGGGTTAATGAAACAAACATGGTTCCACAATGTTGTGGGTTCCTGGATGGGTGGGTATTTTTCCATTATCGAAGAAACTGCTCGATCCGGAGCTGCTGAACCCTAACACCCTAAACCCTAATTCCCATTCCCTTAAGTGCTTTTGATGCTTGCGCTGGCCGCCTGCTAGTCGGCGCAGTGGGGCCAAGCTTGTCGTCTTTGAGAACCTGCCGAAGCTAACCGGGCTCGTTCATGTGTAGGCCTTCATGGGTTCAGGGTCCTACTTGTCGGGTATCATGGGGAACTAAAGGTTAATACAAGGATTATATAGGGATTATACCACCCCAATCAGGTTAAAGGTTACCTACTCTACTTCTAGGGGGTTTAGGGGTTTAGGAGTTATGGTTGGGGGTCTAGGCTTAGGGTAGTATGGGTAGAACAGGGTTTAGGGGTAGATGCTATTGCACGAAGGGCAAAGGGGGCTGGTGTGCAAGGAAGATTTGTCAAGTGAGAGGAAAGCTACCTTGCAAGGTGCCATCCATTGCTGAAAGGGAACTGTTCAAATCACTACTGGAAGGAACCCATTGGCTCCACCATTCCGCAGTATAACAGGACTTGAAGCGGACTTAATGATTAGAGTAAGGTTTCGGGGCATAATATGTATTTAGAACTCCTGAGTACATATAAGGATGGCTAGCATTAACCTTAGATTACGGAACTCTGAGGACCAGTAGCGCGAATGATTCAACCTTCTACCTGCGCAGGTCCACCTGAGCGAAAAGAGGGTGGCAAGGCCCAGCTTGATCTTGTAATACAGAGGCCTTTTATAGTGAACCCCAGAAAGTTGCAACATGGATTTAGGATGATTAGTGCTTGGAAACCTTGCCTTAGGGGCATGAGAATAATATTGTTCCAACTTTCTGCATTCTACTATAACTAGACCAGGTTTGTTTTGGAGAGAGCGGGGGTATATTATACTACAATCAGTAAGGAGTGCCAATCTAGTACCGTCAGAAACAGCCTCAGTGACCAACTCTATAGAGTTTGCTTGTACCCCATGATTGCTTGGTAGAGCCGCTCGACTAATGGGGAATTAGAGCCGCAGGTAAACAGTCAAGCACCTCAAACTTGTGAACCCTTTGCCGAGTTTCGCTTGCAGAACCCTGCAGAACCTGCACAGAACCCGTGTAAATCCCTACAACTTAAACACAGACCCTAACCAAACCCAGAAGCCTGCAGCATTAAGCTTCATTAAACCCTTTCAGGAACGCTGCAAAGCTTTGATGAACCCTCATAGAGTCAAATCCCACGCTGTAATCCCCTGTGCTACGGTTGATGGCCCAAATCCTGCATGACCCAAAATAAGGAATATACCGTAAGTACCATAGTCTAGGGTCCTTGAGGTCATGCAGGATTTTGACCATCAGCCGTAGTTCTACTCCTTGAGGCCCTGCATTGAACCCTCAAACCCCGCTAGTAATAGTATCTACCAGAGTAACAACAGTAATAATGGAAACAATCGTAACCATAAGGATAAGAACAAGAATAGGAATAAGAGGAACATAATTAAAACAAAGGAATAATCGTCCCAATGCGAGCCTCTCGAAATTGTGTTACGAGAAGTTCCCGGTGCTTGCACAGAAGTTGGTCAAGCGTCGACTCCTTTGCTTTAGGTCTTGGACGGGTTTTACAAGGTTTTAGCTTTCTTTTGGTTTTATAGACTTTTAGCCCTTTTCAGGATTTCGCAGGGTTGACATGGGATTCTATACCCAGACCCCCGGGAGGATCTAGAAAGTAGATCCCCTAATTTGGGGCCCTATACTACTAAGGGTACTTTATACCCATTAAGGGATCTACTTTTTGGATCCTCCCGGGATTCTGGGTAAGCTTTAAAAATCAAAGTCAAAGCCACTCAGACCCTGACACCGGCCCGAGAGGCCACTGACACCAGACTATTCAAGCCAAAGGCTTTGGTCGGGGGGGGGGTGTCTATTAAAGGGGCCGCCACATTAGGAGCGGCATTCGGAATTCAACTCCAGACACCTTGAGGGATCAAGGATGCATACATTGAGTAACAAGGCCCGAGTGTAAGCCATTTAGTGGTATTAGGTTTAGGGGATCCATTGTTGGGACACGTAAAGGTCTTACAAACGTTTTCTACATTCAGGGTGTTAGGGTCAGGGTCAGGGTGTTAGGGTTTACGGCTTTTTAGCCTTGAGGCTGGATGGGCGAACATTGGGTCTTCCTAGCACAGTGTTCTTATGTTAGGAGCAAGAAGAATTGGTCAGTCGCGGAACCCCCAGGTTTAGGGTTTAGGGTTTAGACCCCAAAAGTTAAAGCTTAAACGCTGGCCACCCCGCAAAGAATGAAGCGAACTACCGCTGTGGTGAGGGGTTTCACAGCTGGATACAAGAACACACCCACAGGGGCCTTCAGAACTACACAAGGTTTCGGGGTATACTGTAGTATAGCCACAAAACGAAAGCAAGATGATATTGTTACTTTTTCAGGTCCTTGTCGCAGAGGGTTCAAGTTCAGGGAATTCAGAGTGTTGCAGGGCGAAATTCAATAGGGAAAGGCCGGACAAGTTCTCTTCTGCGGTTCAATAAGAGATTCAGACAGGATGGTACACAGGCTTTACACGAGTTTCATAGTCATAGTTTCGGCTTGAAGGCTTTGAACGGACCCAGAACGGTGGGCTTTTCGCATTGGAGCTCAAGGTTCACGGTGAAAAGCTCTTCTGGTGCGTTGAATACTACTATAGGGGCCTACAAATTTCCCCCAAAGCCTATTCTAATCATTAAAACCCCTATACTACAGAACCCTAGTTTAGATCCCCAATAGACCCCCTTAGGGATCCCTTTAAAGGAACCCCTATTCAAAACATTAAGGCCCCTATATTAGGAGTCGCCCCCTCGAGCTGGTTGCGCAGCTTGCACGTCCGCCGCTTCGGCTGATATAGGGGCCTTAATAATTAGAACAGGGTTCCTTTAAGGGATCCCATCAAGAGGTCTATAGGGTTTGTATAGGGTATACAGTATAGGGACCTTAATGAAGTAGAATAGGGTTTTAGGGCCCATTATATATATATATATATTTAATAACTAACCCGCAAAATAGTATTGGTACTCATTAAGGCCCTATATTAGCTTTCCGAAGCTTCCGCTTACTCACTAACGCAAGGGCCGTAATAATTAGAACAGGGTTTGGGAGTATAGTTTACTACTATAACTATAATAAGGAGCCCCCAAGACCCTATTCTAAATATTAAGGTTCCTACATTGCAGTTTCGTTCGTGTAATAAGTGGCAGGGTTCATGCGGGTCTAGGGTTTATGCATTGAGGGGTCTCGGACTAAGTCTTCGTGCGGCTGGCGTATGGTGCTGTAGCTCTTCATAAGAAGACTCTAGCAAGTCGGTGTTGGGGGTTTCATAAAGGCCGGGCCTTAGTGATTAGACTAGGGCTCCTTAATTAACCTCCCAAAAGCACCGAAACTCCAAAGTGCATCCAAGCCACCAAAAACGAGGCAAACTTCGGGCCAGCAATTTCCGCCGGCCATGGCTCCTTCTGGGTTATGTAGTGTGTCGGTGGAAAGGTTTAACGTTTCGGTTTAAGGGTTTAGTGTTTGGGGGGATCCTAGGGTTTAGGGTTTAGGGTTTAGGGTTTTAGGGTTTGGGGGATTAGGGTCTTTTGGGGATCTGGGTGCAATATCAGCAGGGGTTTACGGCTTTGGGGTCTGATTCGGGACTTTAGATGTTGCGGATCTCTGCGTAGGAATACCGGGGAAAAGTTTAAAGCCTTTACTATTTACGGTTTCTGGGTCTTGACAAAAATGTCGGAAGAGATGCTGGCTCTACGATGGTGGGCTTCGGGTACTTGTTAGTTAGGGCTGAGGGTTTCAGGACAGTAACCCCTAAAACCCTAAACCCCTAAACCCTAAACCGCTAAACCCCAAACCCCGAAACCCCTAAACCCTAAACCCCTAAACCCAACTTGAGGGCAGGGAAAAGTTAAACGAAGCCCTAACGCCCCGAAGCACGAAAGCCTTAACCCTTCAAAGCTAACCGTAAACCCGAAACTTCGAAGGACATGCTCTTCTGTCTGAAGAATCCACGGATGACAAATCCCGGCATTCCCAAAGAAGTGGCTTGAGGGTTTAGGGTCTGGGCTTACGGTTTATGTATACGGTTTAGGTTCCAGGAGTTCTTTTCGAGGGAGAACGCGCTTGAAACTCCGGATTCCCTGTTTCTGGGCCTTTAAGTAACCATGGAGAAAAATGTATAAACGTTTATTTCATAGTGGTTCCTTTAAGCAAAAACAGTATTAAAGCATGGTACTCCAAAGCCCGGGTTTTAGGGGCTTTGGGTACCGAGGCCTGGCTCGAGGATCACGCCTCTTAGCTCGTCGGCTGAGCCTCTTTTGTCTTGCTTGGCGGATCAGCAGACTGAAGAGGACCATTTAGGGTCAGGGTTCAGGATTTTGGGGGTTAGTGCTTTTGCTTTTAGCAGATACACAACTCTACGAAGTTATTTTACCTTTTCCATCTTTTCTGGGCCTTTAAGTAACCATGGAGAAAAAGTATAAACTTCTATTTCATACTGGTTCCTTCAGGGAAAAAGTATTAAAGTATGGTACTCCAAAGCCTAGTTTTTCGTTATTACCCTGCTAGCTAAGCCCCCTGATCCCTCTTTTTGAAATGCTCCTGCGACATCTCTGCCGTGGATGGGGTGTGCCAAAGGCACCGACTTCCGTCGCGCCACCAAACGTTCGGCTGAGGTCTAGAGATCAACTTTCTATCAAGAAGCGACTTGCTGTAGCAATAATCGCAGGATTTAGCGATCAGGGTACCCGTAAACATGATATGTCGGCAACTGCACAGGTCACCATGTTAAAGGGGGCCCACAGCATATCCGTGGCTAAGGGTTTTGGGATCCACGCCTACCGATGTGAACAGAGTTTCCTAAAGACTGAACCCCCGCCACCCTTGTTTGGAGTGCAGCCTCGTACGTCATCATTGCCTCATTCTGGGCTTGTGCCAAAACGGCTTCGAAGCATCAGAAGGACCGTTAGCAGTAGCAGTAGTAGAAGCAGCAGCAGCAGCAGCACCAGCAGTAGTAGTCGTACTACTAGTAGTAGCAGTAGCAGTAGTAGTAGTAGTAGTAGTAGCAGCAGCAGTAGTAGTAGTAGCAGTAGCAGTAGCAGAAGCAGTAACAGTAGCGGCAGCGGTAGCGCTAGCGGTAGCCGTAGCGGTTAGCAGCAGCAGCAGCAGTAGCAGTAGCAGTAGCAGTAGCAGTGGCAGTGGCAGTGGCAGTGGCNGTGCTGCTGCAGCTGCAAGTTTCAGCAGGAACAAGCGAGGGGGGAGCAGGGAGTAGGGGGGAGCGGGGGGCAGGAGCAGTAGCAGTAGCAGTAGCAGTAGCAGTAGCAGCAGGAGGAGGGGTAGTAGTTCTTTGCTCTGAAAATTGAAATTATCAATTTTGCTGTTGTTGCTACACTTATTCATTCCAATGCACCTTCGAAACTCAGACATGACTAGGTAGTATAGATACTAGAGGGATTCTAAGGGAATGCCAATAGTCTGTGATTGTTCAGGGCCGCTCACATTAAAAATTCAATGCTTCACTGCAGCTACAACTGCGGCGGCTTAACTCTGAACCATCGAAAAGCCCTAAATCATATCGGCATCTGGTGAACCAAGGAACAATATACACCCCCACAGTATTCCAGTCCCTATGTGTGTATGTAATTATGTATGTCTGTATGTATGTATGTATGCATGGATGCATGGATGGATGTACGGATGTATGGATGTATGTATGTAAGTATGTATGTATTATGTTTGTATGTATGTATGTATGCATGCAGTATGAGATATCCCAGGCCCTACTCTCATATTTAAGAACCTCTATTCTACACACCCGAAAATGAAAGTAACCCGAGTAGCCTCTTATAAAGTCCCCTTTACCAGGAACCCTTCAAACCTCCATGTTAGATACAAGCAAAACCCCTAGTGCAAAGCTCCAAGGCCCACCTCAGCCACGCTCTTTGGCATGGACCCTTCCAGAGCCGAATCATGGTGGTTCTTCGGATCCGGGTTAAGGGTTTGTTAGGGCTAGGGTTTAGAATTTTTCTGGTTTCTGAACCATTGGTCGAGGACCAGAGTGCTGGATTCACGCATCCACACGAAGCCTCAAACTATCCCACATCCATGTTCCTCCGCCCGTTGCCGGTACGTACAGCTGGTGGGCGTACTACAAACCAAAACCCCGCATGATCGAGCTGAGCGGAATCACAAGTGAAAAACGACATCTTGGCGGTCGGAAGGGTGTTGATCCTCGCAAGAATCCAAGCCAGCCTGCAAAAACACCTACTGGTCAATGACATTGACATGACATAAACCCCCAAGGAACAACGGAACTTGCCACCTGTGGCATGGGCCACAGCTTTCTGCACCGCCTGCGCAACCTCCGTCACAAGACCGGGGCGTCGGCTTGAAGACTTCGAGGCTCGGGATTAATACCCCAACCTCGACATCTATGCTGTAGGGGTCCGGGGGTCTCGAAAGTATGCCTCGCCTGCAGTCGGTTTAGGGTTTAGGGTTTAGGGTTCCGCTTTTGGCGACCGTACAGGTTAACTATGCACACATGCCAGTTGTTGCGATAGGGGTCGCTGAGCCATGTCCCCAGAAAAGAGGTAGGTTTCAGTGGCTTCCGTGTCTCTTCGTTCCTCTTGAGAGCGATGCGTTTTTTTTGCCCTCTGGCTATTGAAAGAGTTTCTTGTTTAGAGCTGTGCATTCGGAAACCCCCCCATATTCCCACATGAAACTCCCATAGGAGCCGGGTTTTTTCGTGGGCATTAGAAGGGTTCCCTTCGGCCTCATAGGGGCTTGTTAGACTCTTCGGGCTTCCAGGTTAAGGACCATTATTAAAGAAAGCCCGGAGATACTCAAGGGCAAAACGCAGTTGTGCCTTCAACTAAGAAACAGCGCCCTGTACCCTTGTGTTCAAAGACAGACCCCTTAAGACAAAGTGCTCCGATTGATCTGGCGATGGTTTATCAGGCCAGCACATAGAAGGACAACCCTGACGCCAAATCCTTGGTGAACTCCCTAAACCCTAAACCCTGAACCCTAAACCCTAAACCGACGGCATAGTTCATATTTGGGAAACTGTAGGTTGTAAAGAGCTACTACTATGTTTTGCTTCACTAGTACAGCCATGTTATGAAAGCCACCCCAGGCCCTATTCTATTTATATGCCATCATGTCTTACAGCCCCTTACAAGACAAAACCTTGCATTAAACTCGTAGAGGGCCATTATAGGACCCCGTTACGCACCGAAATCCGGACCTGTCTTTCCACCAGAATACTTGAAGGGGCAGGGGACTTAGTAAGTGGGTTATAAGTATAGGGCTAGAATAAGGGTAACTCCATTTAGGGCACTTAACTCTACTTATAACCTACTTACTAAGTCCCCTGCCCCTTCAAGTAAGCTCTGAATTCTGAAACTAAACGTTAACGGTTGGGGTTTCGGGTGAGGGTTTCGGCTTTCGGAAGCAACTCTAAGCAAGGGCTTCTCTTGTCTAAGAAACGGCCTAGTCAAGACTTTTTGGGGGGCATGAAACAGCGAAATTATTGACACCTTCAAGGAATCCTTACAGGAGATGCAGGAACGTTTAGAGGTATCTCCGAGTCAGCGGCATTCTCTGCGCCCTTTTTGTAGACGGGCCAATTCTCCTGCACCATAGCTCCAGGTTGTTCGGGTTCAAGGTTTGGAGTTTGGGGTTTTCGGTCTAGGATTTAGGGTATTTATGAGGCTGAGATTTGACGTGTTGGGGTTTTGGCCTTCAGCATGACTTGTTCGGGAAGAACTCTGGATGCCAAATTAGCCTTGCCGGTCTCATCACTGTGAAACTCGTATCTTAATGCGCAGTGTTGATCACATGTACTGTCACCTCTGCAACAGCTACGATGATACGACCTACTGCTAGCAATGACAAGAAGATACATGCTGCTGCTGCTGCTGCTGCTGCTGTCCGCAGCCCGTGGCAAAGACCAGCGGCAGTCCTGGAGATTGAGCACGGACTGCACGACCTGAAACTCAGATTGGGCAGTGGTATGACTCGCTTTTTCAAATTCCTAGACGGAACAGAAGGTGAACTGTGATTATACCGCTTGAAGAAACAGTTGTTACCCCAAGAGCTCGAAAAATAGATCACCTCAGTCCAAAGCCCTAAAGCTTACGCATAGATGAACCTAGGAGCTACCATCAAATCTGCCGAGAACATTCGATAGGCACCCCCCCAAACCGCCCGAAACCTCCATGAACACCCTTTCTACAGCTTGAGGACTAAATACCTTCGGACGGTACCCGAAAGCAGCCTTCATACATTCCCCAAACACGAGACAGGCCACACAGTCCGTCGCAGCCGGGTAACCTCACAACCTTGCTGCCAGATAGATCTGGCTCTATATCCTCTTGCCCCTATGTTAAAACACGCATATACTACATTTCGACAGACTACCCTTCCAGCTCAAGAAACAATCCGAAAACTCGTGATGCCGAGATACCAAAACTCAAATTCATACAGGCTCATGACCCTGCTGGTGTACACCCTGGTTGAATCCCATACAACTCTGATGCGGGGAATGATGATTTACGATGGGGCTATTTGGGGTGAAAGGTTGATTCGGTCTTCGAAGGATTTACGCAAGAATCTACAGTAAACTCCATAAAGTTGGAAACCCGAGTAAGGCCAAATAGTGCTGGGATTCCCTTCCCATTACTCTTAAGGATTGAGGCTATTGGGTTTCCAACTTTTGGGCTTCTACCATATAGGGCTTCCTCAGCCAGGGTTCTTTAACATGGGAGCCTGAAACTTACGATATGTGGGGACTCAAAGAGGGCATAACACTTCAAACCCACTTTGTACACATACATGGTGCATACACTTTACGCATCTTTACGCACCATTCAATGCCCCTGAGCTGTCCGCCATGAGCACGAAGCCGATGACTGCGCAAACAACTGCCGCCACAACTATGGCGATAGCCACCTGAAGGCAAAATATGGCTTTGGCTCCGGGATTTCATTGGATGGTTCACAGTTTAGGGTTCAAGGTCTTGAGCAAGATTTTGGTAAGGACTGTCGATCTTCGCCTGACTTTTAGCCTACAATTACTAGGTTCCCCAGTAGCCCCTTAATAATAAGGGTACCCTGTTTCCTACTATTCGGTTTTAATAAGGGAACCCAAAAAGAAAAAGGGTAAAAATGTACTACTGGGGCACCGAGATTATACTAGGAACATGTAAGAACCCTCAAAAACAGAACACAAATCACTCAGACATACTCAGACCCCTACATTACTTGATCTTCTGGATCACATGCAGCTTCGGGTTCTAGGTTCAAAGGTCAGTGCATCGATCCCGCACGGCTGTGGCCAGCAGCATGTTATCGGCAGATACATATATATATATATACATAAGTAACCATGAAGAAAACAGTATAACTTTTATTTCATAATGGTTCCTTTGAGGAATCTCGTATTAAAGTATGGTACTCCAAAGCCCAGTATATATACATACACCCACATGTATACATATACAGGCCGTATAATGATGAGAGTAGGGCTTGGCGTGCCTATGGTATTGTAGGTATTCTGAGGAACTCTATGGCTTGCAAGGAAGGATGTTGGAAATCGTTCCGACCTCTGCTTGGCTGACTTCTGAGCCCCTCCACAAAGTTAAACTTTTGGCGTCCTTACTATAGTTCATCTAGAAACCCCAAAAGTTAAAGTCCTAAGAGCCAACCAGAAGAACACCAAGTCTGTATTAGACTAGCACAGTGCTGACAATGCTGGTGCCGAGGCTCACGAGCTCCTTTGCCTGGTCTGAGGGGTAGTGTGGGAACTATCTTGGGGTATATTATACTAGTTATTCTTTTTTGTACCCCAACATAGTATTGGGAATTATTTCGGCCTCCATGGTACTCGATCTTCAGAGCCCGCTGTTCGCGATCGTGTCACTGACAGAAAGAAACTGAATTTACCTTCGCTGCTATCGCTCGTGGTCCGTGCCAAGGAGTTCCGTGGCAGGTTGTCGGTCGCCCAGCGGTGCTCTCAAACATGCTGACAGCGTTTGAGGCTTAGGGTTTAGGGTTTAGGGTTTAGGGTTTACTGGCAAAATGCCATTAGCCAGAGAATCCCAAAACCCCTTGACTGAAAACATCGTTGGATAATTCTCAAAGAAGTTACGGCATAGTCTGTAGTTCTGGGGCAATGGGATCTGGGTAAGCCCTGGACCTTCACGGACAGAGTTTTGGCTTTTGTACTAGAGCATGAACTGTTCTATCGCAGGGCTTCCATTCATGCATCAAATACGAGCCAGAATGCGATAATTCGCTGTTTCTGAATGTTTACCATGACCCGGAGACTAAGGCATACTGATGAGACTTGTCGGTGCCCTTCGGTAGGTAATCGCTGAAATTCCTTGCTATAGGACCCTTATAGAACACTGTTCGAACCCTGAAACGAACCCACATTGAGGACACGTAAGCAGCACGTAACATCAGGGCTTGAGCATTTAGCAAGATACAAACGAACGATGGATCTGATCTTTAAGAACCCTGTACGAATCCGGATTGATCTCTACAAAGTCCATAGCCTGTAAAACCCCATAAACCCCTAAGCCCCCAAATTGACAAAAGCTAGTCCCTAAACCCCCTAAGTCTTTGAAACTCAAAACCCTAAGCCCTAAACCCAACGAGCCTGGCAAGGGTTTAAGGATTCAGGTTTTTTTTTTATCACGGACCCTGGTCCGAGGCCAGGGCACCGTGGATCAACATTCGGATGCATGGCGGTGGGCCATCCACCTCAACAGTAGGGTTTAGGGTTTAGGGTTTAGGGCAACAGTAACATCCGGGAGGGTGGGTGGTGGGTGTTCGTTCTGTCGTCAGTTGCTTGTTCTGATTTGGTGGAGGGGGGAGTCCCTTCATAAACACTGGTGTTGAGTAGTTGGTCCCTAAACCCTAAACCCTAAACCGTGGGGCGGGGGGCGGGAAGGTATGAAGGCACTGAGAATTCCGGCCTCGCTTCTTGTCCCGAAACTCACACTAGAATACCTCATGCCTAGGGTTCAGGAGGGTTTGGGTTTAGGGTTTAGGGTTTAGGGTCCTAAACCCTAAACCCTAAACCCTGGAAGGAAGGAGAGGAGGAGGAGGCAGAGGAGAAGGAGGAGGAGACTGAAAAGGATATGCCACAATTGCTATAATTGGTATTGCCTGACTGGTTTGCCGATAACGATGGTTAGCACAAAATAGGTCCCACTGGTATCATTGCCTTACTGCTGTGACTATGTCTGGCGACAGCTATCGCAGTCCGCCGCAAGGTTCATCTCTTTGGGCGTTGGCCGGCTTCATCAAGTGAGATGCATCTGTTTGGAGCTGAAGATTCTGGATGCCGGGCAGTGTTTTGCCAAACTCTGGCTATGATACACAGAGGTGTCACGGGGAAATGGGACAAGGGTAGAAAACAGCCTCTCAGAGGAACCCGGAACAGCTTTCTGCAGAGACATATGTCTAAACCCAATAAATCGGGAAGCCGTAAAGCTGCCGCGTTACACCCTGGAAGAATAAGTCCAGGGCATAAGTGTGCCATCGGTGCTTTTATGAGGAATGCAAAGAGGCGTTTCAAAGGGCTGTTGTAATGCAAAGTTTCGAAACTCCCAGATTTCCCAGTCTAAGCCAAGCCCTGAACTGGCCCTACACAACAGTTCAACATAAGTCTAGTCCAAGTCCTGAGTTGGCACCTAACCCCCCGGGCCAGCCCCAAATAATCCTACATCCTCATCCCAAATCTTAGGATGAAACCAGGGGCCCCTAGTATGGGCCCTTACGCCTCGGATCCTTATATACCTAATTTTCTAATATATACCCTATTTGTACCCTTTAAGGTCCCTCAAAAGCTAAGGGCCCATACTAGGGGCCCATGGCTTCTAACCTTCGACCAAAACCCCTGCAGTGCAGCCATTGCGGCACGACTGTCCGCGGAGCGGCTGCTTCGAACGCTATCGGAGACGGCCTTGGCTGGGCTGGAAAACCCAGCGGTTCTATCTGGTGTATGGTTCATATAGGGGCCATTGTACTATATTTGTAATCAGGAACCCCCAAAATAGTATTGGTAATGTTATTTAGGCCCCTATAGTGAGGGTTTAAGGCTTCAGGGTTAGAGTTCTGGCCAGGCGGTCTCAAAGGATACAGGGCCGACAATCGCCAGTAGCTCCATAACAAGCCCGCGGGTATAAACTGACCAATGCCCCACAAACAACCACCCGGATGGTATTGCATTTAGGCTATAGGTTGTTGGAGTTCAGGGATTGGGGGTTTTAAGGCCCAAGTACTTGGCTTCCATCAAGATGATCCTTGGCATGCTTTGAACTCTGCTTCACAGCACCATCAGCAGACCCGTCGACAATGCACCGTAATCGCCAATGCCAAACTGCATCATGCGGAGGACATGTGCACAAGGAGCTCTGCAGATGCTGACAACTTGGGCTTCGCAGTTCATGGAAAGGTTTCGGCTTCCGAGACTTTTTTTGCACACCAGCTCTGTAGTCCCGCAGAGACACCGTCTACGACACACTAGCTTATCCGCCTTCTACTTTCCAGGGAACACATCCACACCGCCACTTCCACCAAGACGACGACGAGCACTAAACCGAAAAAGATGATGCAAGCGCTGGAACCCACTCTGTTTGGCAACTGGGCGCCACCTCCCGGAATACCGAACCAAAAAAACCCTGAACCACACATGAGACTAAAACGCATCCCGACAGAAAACCTGGAGCACCGAACGTTCCTGAGTTCTAAACCCTAAACTCTTAAAACAGCCTGAAAGGTCTTGAATCCTAGAGGTTCCAGACGCCAAAAGGCCGAAAAGATGCCCTGTAAGATCCAGACTCCGGCCTCTGGCCGGGCACCTGTTCATAAGGGTTCCTTCTGTAAGGGTGATACCAGGATTCGAAAGACTGTTGAATCAGGGTTGCTATAAGGGTTTGGGGCTTACAGTATTACTAGGTTCCTGAGTAGCCCCATTATAATAAGGGTGCCCTTTTTCCTACTGATCGGTTTTAATAAGGGAACCCAAGAACAAAAAGGGCAAAAGGGTACTACTCAGGAACCTACTTGAAGGCTCATGGGACTTAGTAAGTAAGGTTATAAGTAGCTTATAGTTAGGATAACCCCACTTAGGGGACTTATAACCCCAATTATAACCTACTTACTAAGTCCCATGATCCTCTNTACTTGAAGGCTCATGGGACTTAGTAAGTAAGGTTATAAGTAGCTTATAGTTAGGATAACCCCACTTAGGGGACTTATAACCCCAATTATAACCTACTTACTAAGTCCCATGATCCTCTAAGTACTACTCAGGAACCTAGATTAAGATTTCATGGCGTTGGGGCTTCAGGTTCCAGTGCTCTAGGTTGAGGGTTTCGAAGGACCCAGAGACTCCAAAACCCCTAATTACCCAGACCCCCGGGAGGATCTAGAAAGTAGATCCCCTAATTTGGGGCCCTATACTACTAAGGGTACTTTATAGGAACCACCATTAAGGGATCTACTTTGTGGATCCTCCCGGGTGTCTGGGTAAGCAATATACCTTGAATTATAATAGGATCCCTAATATGATTCCTTTACCCTAAACCCTGCACCCGCGGAATCTGCGTAGCCGAATCACGTGGCAACTCCTCCCTGCGCAGGTAATGCCCTACAGATCCGCCGAACCCTAAAACCCCAAACCCTAAACTTAGACCCGAAACCCAAACCCACAAGCCTGAACTGTTGAACTTCAATCCCTCATGAAACCCCAAACCCTATAACCTCCAAACCCCGAACCGACAGGATTTCATGGAGACCAGAAACCCCTTAACCCTAAAATTTTGGGGTTAGAGGTTCGGGCTTAAGGAGAATGCTCGAACTGAGTTAAGGGTGTTGGGGGGTTGGAGAGTTTCACAATAAGCTTGGGGCTGCAGTTTAGGGGCTTAGACGGCTCAGAATGTATCCTGAATTTAAACACTGCTTTGCGAAGTGGGCTTCTCGAAGGTTTCATCCCCTGCTGGCCAACCGTCTCCACCTTTTCCTCCCTAAACCCTAAACCCTAAACCCTAAACCCTGCACTGGTGTCGTGTCACCTGACAAAGAGAAGGGCGTGAGTCAGATGCGTCTTGGTGCGTCTGTCATCTCAGCTGAAGCACTCGGAAGGCACGCGATCTCGGCATCATCGTCTTGTTCGAGGCATGCGACCGCCACAACAAATAAATAAGGTATATTCCTTAATCAAGGGATTTTGGAGTCTCTGGGGAATTCACCCTAAGGTTCTGAAACGCCTGAACTGCCCTAAACCCTAAAGCCCTCAAGCCCCAACCTTACAACGTCTCACCTTAAACCCAAGCCCTAGGAAAACCCCTTCCAAAACCCCAAACCTCTATTCTGCACCCAAAGCCCTAAGCCCTCAACGCTTCCAGGGTTTAGGACTTTGGGATTTCGTGGTTGTCGGAGAGGCTTACCCAGACCCCCGGGAGGATCTAGAAAGTAGATCCCCTAATTTGGGGCCCTATACTACTAAGGGTACTTTATACGAACCACCATTAAGAGATCTACTTTGTGGATCCTCCCTTAAGGGGTCTGGGTACGGGTCCAGCAGCAGCGACGCAGAGCCGAAGGCACCGGATTCAAACCCAGGCTCCTGTAGAGGTAACAAGTAAGTAAGGTTATAAGTAGGTTATAGTTAGGCTAACCCCACCTAGGGGACTTATAACCCCAATTATAACCTACTTACTAAGTCCCATGATCCTCTAAGTAGCCATAGTCTGTTAAGGGTTTAGGGTTTAGGGATGTTTAGGGTTTAGAGTTTAGAGGCCTTCGGATTTGGAGTTTAAAATACAGAAGACTGATGGGTTCGAGGCTGCAGCTGCAGGTTAGGATTCAGGAATGCGCCACCCTAAACTTGAAGTCGTTGAGCCTGACCTTAATACTCAACTCCTGCACATGATCCTTACGAGGTCGAAGCCCGAATCCTTATTACCTCCCTGGCCATAGCCATAGCAGTTGGAATGGGGTGTTGGGGTATACTGTACAATAGACCTCTATAGGACTGCATCTCCAGTAATCACACAGATCAGTTACATGGGAATTTCATGCAATATGGGACCTCAATATACAACCCTGAACAGGTGGAGCCTTACGTCCAATGTTTGGCTCGATTGTAAGCGATGGTCCCAAAACCCTAAACCTCTGTGGCTGTGGTAAATCATGCCTCCATCTGCGGGCGGTCGCTCGATGCGATCCTGGCGTAAGTTTCCACAGGCATATGCCATAGGATAGAATAGTCGTTCAGTCTGCGAGCAAAATAACCGATCATGGTAGGCTAACATGAATCAGGTTTAGGGTTTGGGATATCGCAAGACATTACAGGCGACCTGCTCTGACGTCGGGGCCATCACGATTCGAGACGGAATTCGGGATACAGTAATTATGGCATGCTTCCCAGAGACTCCAAAACCCCTTAATTAAGGAATATACCTTATAAATTATAATAGGATCCCTGATATGATTTAAGGTATATTCCTTAATTAAGGGATTTTGGAAGGTCTGGGTTGTCAGACTGTAGGGATTTCTAACATCTGATCCCAGACCCCCGGGAGGATCCAAAAAGTAGATCCCTTAATGGGGGTTCCTATAAAGTAGTATAGGGCCCCAAATTAGGGATCTACTTTCTAGATCCTCCCGGGGGTCTGGGCAAGCATGTGGGAATACTTGGGAAGTCTACAAGGGCCTTAAGTTCGCTGTAAGGTCAGAGAGCCCAATACCCCTTAATTAAGGAATATTCCTTAAATCACATTAGGGGTCCTATTATAATAACTTAAGGTATATTCTTTACTTAAGGGGTATTGGGCTCTATGGGAGGTCTGGCATAATTAGCTTACGCTGCCCTTTCCGAGCTTTTTGAGTGAAGGGTTTGGAACGCTTAACTGGTGCGATCCCACTCGACTCGCAACCTCAAAGTTCATAAGCCCTACTACAGCACAAGGCCCTTAAATCCCAAAGCGCTAAACGCTGCAACCCTGAAGCCCAACAGCCCAGACCTTCCAAAATCCCTTAATTGAGGGGTATACCTTAAATCATAGTAGGGATCCTATTATAATTTAAGGTATATTCCTTAATTAAGGGGTTTTGGAGTCTCTGGGAGCCCTAATCGCCAGAGAGCAAAGCCCCCCGCAACCGAGAATCGTTTTCAGCAGCCCTTCAAACCGCTCAGTGCCCTTTAACCCAGAATCCTCGTTGATACAGAGTCTCTCTTCTTCAACAACCGGGCCCCCAAAAGTTCAAACTTTCTGAAATAGAGCTAATATATAAGGCCAAAAAGTTTAAAGTTCCCCCGTTCACTATCTAAGGAGTCGTCAACATAAAAAACAAAGCCCTTAGCCCTTCACCCGTTACAACTAGAATCCTGATCGTATAGTAACGCCTTGAAACCCCCAAACTGCGCCTCATGCTCAGCGGACACGGCGGAACCAATGACGACTGACGGGCCAGGTCCCTGCGAGGGGGGGCTCAGGTTTCTGGGCTAGGGTCTCTGCTGGCTTGTCGGGCTCTTGGGCACAGGGTCTGGGTGGGAGGGTGAAGCGTTGATCTGTCAGGCTTGAAAAGGGTTTGAGTAGGGTTTCGGGATTTCGGGTAAGGCTGTATGGGTTTGAGGCCCGAAGGTTTGGGGCTTGGGGAGATCATGGCCTCAGGGCTGACGGTCTCAACGTCTGCAGAAGCAAAACAAAAACAATCATCGCAGCGACTGGGCTCATGGCCTGGATTCTTGGGCAGCGGGATCTATTCGATGAGACCCTAAGACTAGAAATGCCGACAACAACAGCTAAGCAATAAAACAGCGAAAGCGAAATGACATCAAAGCTACCCCTGGCCCCTGAAGCTTTAAATCTCAAGCCCTAGATCCTAAAACCCTACAGTCACAAGCACTCTGCTTGCCCTCTCGTAACCCTCCTGCAAGTGTCCTTTTAAACTCTCCATCGCCGGTTGAAGGACGTGCAGGGACGGGGAGCCGAATGGCTTCCCGTGTGCAGGCCAAACTGCCCAAAACGAGCTAGCCCTGCACGTTCCGTTAAGGCTTATAGAGGTCTGTATAAAGGATCTATACGGGTTCTATAAGACTACAAGAGATGTATAAGGGTTCTATAACAAGGCTTAGTTACGAGAGCCGGCCTGGAGAAGGGGCCACTACTTCTAATCCAAAGTATGTCTTAGCCTATTGTCCCTGAAAGTCCACTCTAGGAACTTAGTTAAAAATTGAGGTATCTGATCGTAGCAATTGGCGCTGGCTTAGGCTTACGGTTTAGGGGAACTCGAAGCCAAAATTAGATTCGACACATACTCCAATGCAAGGGACCAGACATCCAATTCAACAGCTCACCCACCAACCCATTCTATCAATCAGGCGCTAATAGCTAATATAGGGGTCTTAATAACTAGAACAGGGTTTTGGGGGCCATTATACTATAATCATAATAAGGAACCACCAAAATAGTAGAGGTAATTATTGAGGCGCCTATAGTATGTCAGCATTCTGCGCAAAATCCTGGTAAAATCACAGACACCCACAGCCCCAGAAGCCCACAAAGTCAACAAGAAGTATCCTTACAGTCGATATGGCGATATGACGATATGTTTACCTTGTTGAAGCTAGCCTTATGCAACAACGAACCCCAAACACCTCAGAACCCTCACACCCAAGATCTTGCAAGGGTGGATATGTGAGGTCTAAGAGTGTTCTCTGAATGTTCATGGGGCATAGTTGAAAATACTATATTTACGATGATTTAGGGCTACACCGCCAGACCCTGGACTTAGAGTTCTAACATCCCCTTATAGTCCCAACAAAGCTACACACACTAGCATATGCCCCAAAACTGGTCTCATGGGCCAGGCATGGCCTCCGGGCTATGGTTTAGGGCCGTCCATACGGTTTAGGCCTATAAGCGGATTTCATGGTTTGCAGAGCACCCAAAAATCTCAGAAAAGAAGTCACTCAAAAACGCAAGCCCTCAACCATAGTTGCAGATATTTCTTCGCATCAACCCGGGACTTTGATGAAGGTTTGGATATTCCGGCTTCGAAAATGCTTAGAGATTTGGGTGGTTGTCAAAATTATGGTCCCTTTTTGGGTACCCTAAATCATAGGTGCCGTATTATACTAGGGACCCAAGAAGGGACCCTAATTTTGACAACCACCCTTTTTTTCAAGGATCCCTGGTCTTAGGTTTACAGAAGTACCCGTAGTAGTCTAGGGTCCCAAATTAAGGGGATCTACTTTCTAGATCCTCCCGGGGGTCTGGGAACTCGACGGCCAGATCGGTATCAGCAGCTTCTCGCCCTCCTTGCTGAGGAGTGAAGCCCAGCCAACCAAGTTGTCCTTCCGCAGATTGTGTTCAATCAAAGAGGCCTTAACTAGCAGGGATTGAGGATCACGGAACTTGGTACTGCAGAACGGAAACATGTTAAAGCTGTGTAGATAAGCAGAACCGAGAACCCTAGGCGGCCAGAGCTAATCCCTCAACTCCTAAACCCTGAGCTTCGAGCCCACAGAGGCTATGACGCCGAGCCCTGGAACCACGAGAAGCACTGGCCTTTTTGGCACGAAGCCTCAGCCGTTGCCCCCCAGCTGCACCGCTCGGGAGGCCAGTTGCCTGGAGGATTTCAGTGAAATTCCAAACCTCTTCAACTAAGGAATCGGGTTTAGGGTTTAAGGTTGTAGGGTTTAGGGCTATCGACCTGTCTTTGTCGGGCTTTTATGAGCTTAAAAGGGGAGGATCCAAAAAGTAGATCCCTTAATGGGGGTTCCTATAAAGTACCCTTAGTAGTATAGGGCCCCAAATTAGGGGATCTACTTTCTAGATCCTCCCGACTTTGGGGCTTGGTTGCGGTTGAAGGAACTTGGATGTTGGGGTTTAAGGTCTACCTGCGGGCTTTAGGGTGTAGGGTTTAGGGTTTAGGGTTCAGGGTTTAGGGTTCAGGGTACATGGTCTGGGCCTTTAAGTAACCATGGAGAAAAAAGTATACACTTTTATTTCATAATGGTTCCTTTAAGGAAAAAAGTATTAAAGCATGGTACTCCAAAGCCCAGTAGTCCTCATACTACAGAAACAGCAATGTCAACGCCAGCGAGTAGGAGGAAGGCTCGAAACGCTTCTTCCGGAATGTAAAACCCAACCTTCAACCCTGGCCTCAAGCCCGTATTTCTAGGCGAAGTTGAGTTCTGTAACCCAGAGGGTCCACATACACTACCTATGGAATTAGGCACCAAAAAAACCAGCCCTATTTTGGTTTTGGGGACCTAATTCCATAATGGTAGTGTATGTGGGACCCTCTGGGTAAGATCCATTGATGCAGGTCCTGAGAATAGAATACGAGGGAGTCGCCAAACCTGGTCATCTCCTTCCAGGCCCCTCCACAGGCTCCATCACATGGAAACGAGCTGAACCAGGACCCTCCTTGTACCATATGCCCTTGAAAAGTGGGTATTTAGGGTCTACTAGAGGGTAGAAAGAGGGTCTAGGAACGTTTTCGAGGTTTTGAAGGGAGGATGCCGTAATGTAGGCGCCCTAATAAGTAGAACAGGATTTTGGGGCCCATTATACCCGAATTATATTAAGGAGCCCCCAAAATAGTATAGGTAAATATTTCGGCCCGTATAGTATTCACAATCAGGAAACCTCAGGGCCAGCAAGAGCCAACTACTCAAGACCGTGTGATTTAGAGAGTTTAGGGTTTAGGGTTTAGGGGGGTTCTACTTCTCAGATGCATCACCCCAAGCTCTGAAACTACTCCGCTAAAGCCTAGGAAGCCTAAACTTCTACTGAAGTCTTCTTCAACCCCTATTTTTCCCCTCATAACCCTAAAAGCTTACAGCCTAAACTGCCTAAACTCTTCTAGATCCCCTCATTACTATAGTAACCCTCATAACCCTAAGGCCCTAAATCTCTGAACGGGACCCTTTACAGTAGAAGCCCAAAAGTTGGAAACCCAATAGCCTCAAACCTTAAGAGTAATGTATAGGGAATCCCAGCACTATTTGGCCTTAACCCGGTTTCCAACTTTATGGGGTCTACTATAAAGGAAGCCCTGGGGCTCCGGGTCCGTGTCCCCACAGCAGCAAACGGTTTCTCAACAAACCCCGGCGCCTCCAGAACTTCTCCTTTGGTCACCTGTCGCCAACTTAGAGGATCATGGGACTTAGTAAGTAGGTTATAATTGGGGTTATAAGTCCCCTAAGTGGGGTTATCCTATCTATAACCTACTTATAACCTTACTTACTAAGTCCCATGAGCCTTCAAGAAGGGCTGCTTTCCGTTTCGGATTTGGGGCCGAAGGTTGAGGCTTAGTGAGACAATGGTGGGAGGGCGAGCGGTTGGGCGGTTGGGATTTGAGACTTCGAGTTTTGAGGTTTGGGCTCTGTAGTCTTCATGGCTGTAGGGTTTCGGGTTTCGGGCTTTCTGCTGCAGGGCTGATTTAAGGACGGCCTTCGGGTTTAGGGTTCAAGGGCGGAGGGTGTAGGGCTGTAGGGTTTAGCGCCAGACCCAAAAATCCTCGAGCCCCGCAACCGGAAAGCCCTAAATGCATGAATCCTAAACCCAACTCCCTGAGCCCTAAACCCTATGCCCTAGGCCCCAAACCCCAAATGCCTGGATCCGAAACCCAAATCCCTAAGCCCTAAACCCTAAGCCCTAGACCCTAAACCCGGAAAGCCTGGATCCTAAACCCCAAAACTCAAAAACTCACTTCTCCTCGAAATCTTCTCCGAAGCATACCGGCAACTAGGCACCTGTCGGAGGCTGTCGCTGGCTTCATCCTGGCAGCATAGAGATATAGCTCAGAGTTTGAGGTTGATGGGTGAGGGGGTATGGCGTTCAGGATTCAGGGGTTGCGTGGTGAAAGGGGAGTGATATTTGGACATGGCTATCTTGAGAATTGGATGAGCAAGGCTTGACAAAACAAGGCTACCATAAAGGATGTTGGTACTGCCGGGTGCCAAAAAACTTCCAAAACAGCTTCACCAAACAGAAAACCCTACCATTCCCGAAGCACAAGCCATTCAAGTATATGTTATACTGTCATATTGTAAAATATTACATATGATATTCTGTACTATATTTTGTTGTATATAATGTTTTAACACCGCTTAAAGTTGAGGTCACCGCCCTTAGGGTCATCGCCCGGTCCTGCCCAGCGCGCAGCAGGAAAGCCCTGGCGGCCCGATATTGCCGAGACCACCTGAGGCAAAGGTAACTCCAGACTTCCCCGCATCCGCAATATTGGGGCATAATAGGAAACCCTTAAACATAGAGCCACTTTGTAATTGCACTAGGGTTTTGAGGGCAGATTATCGCATATCTACAGTAAGGAAGTTTCCCAACATCCGCAAAAAGCCCACTTAATTTGTAAGCCAATAAGTGCCTTGTACGTGGTTTAGAAGTTTGAGGGGGTTTAGGGTGCAGGGTTGGTTGAGGCTTTGGGGTTTACCTAGAGTCTCCATTGTAGTTCCTTGTTTTGGTTAACCAAATCTCTATTATAGGATCCTAACCATAAGACTGGTTAACCAAAACAAGGAACTACAATGGAGACTCTAGGTAGTTGCTGAGTTCATAAGCCGCGAAAAGTGTACAATTTGTTGTTTTATAGTTACAGTGGGTAATATTATTCCAAAAAGTGTAAAGTGTATCCACTCAGCTACTAAGACATCCCCAAAAGGGCCACTTAATAATTGCACTAATGTAGGAACCTGATTATGAAACCTCGGGCCTTTACTAGGGTTCCTTAAATGAATCCTACTATTTTGGGGTTATAGGCCCAGGGTTTCTTAATCAGGTTCCTGCACTAGGGTTTTGAGGGCAGATTATAGCATGTCTAGAGTAAGGAAGCCTAGGGAAGAGTAGTATGAATGATGCAGGCTCCCGTATTCTGTGAGCGAACTGTGGGCGGCTGGTCTTCCGAGGCCGGCCCTGGACGTCCTGTGGTAAAACCATTTCAGCATGTAAATGCGGGACTTCGAGTTTAGGGCTTGGCGATTAGGACCCTAGTAGTTTTCGAAATGACAGTAACCCCCGGGATCCTAAGATTTGGGGTCTTTAAAGACCTAAAACGGTAAGCCCTCAAAACCGTGGATCCGGAAAGCCCTCAAGACCGTGAAGACTCAAAGCTGCCCCAAACTGCAAAAAGGAATCGCCTGAAAATCTTAAAACCCTAAACTCCCAAAGCCCAAACACCTGAAACCACCCCTCAGTCCCACTTGCGGGCTAGGACACTGCTTTAGCGCGGAGCCGACGGAGACCCAAGTGGGCGAACCACCTTGGAGGGGCCTGCGACGAGTGGCTTAGGTGTGGCATCAACATTGTTCGTGTGTGAAGGTGTAAGGATGGCCTGATGCAATTTATAGTGAACCCCAGAAAGTCGGAACATAGATTTAGGATGATTCATGCTGGGATTCCCCAGACTTTACTTCTAGAGCATGAGGCTAATGATGTTCCAACTTTCTGGCTTCTGCTGTACTGGACTTTGAAGTAACCAGGGAGAAAAAGTATAGACTTTTATTTCATAATGGTTCCTTACAGGAACAGGTACCAAAAAAAGTATTCAAGTATGGTACTCCAGAACCCAGTGTAAGATACTTTGGGAAAGTGGAATTCCAGACTTGGGACCGCTGCTCAGCCTTGATGCAACTTGAGGAGACTTGCTATGTCTCACTAGGTGGGGCTTTAAAGGCTTTTGAAAAATATTAGTAAATAAGATCCTCTTAAGCCCAATAAGGGAAAACATAAAATGTCCCAAAGAACTACCTAGCTCACCTTTAAGCCGTGGTTTTTCCAGGACCTTCATCTGCTCAGGGCCGAGGGAGAAGCCCGAAAGCTCTGTGCAGGCAGGATTGTGCATCCCTTGCAGCCATTTGCCGTACACGGAAGTCACGGAATCAAGTTGTGATGACTCTTGCTACCTTCGAAAGACTACAATAGCCTCTAAACGATGCAAGCAGGGCAAGTCCTGCACAGGGCCAGGAACTCTGTTCCTACTAACTTGCGGACGCTGTGGAAGGACTCGACCCCTCACACGTCCGAGAAGTTTAACTGGAGCAAACAGAGGTGAGCAAACATGTGATGATCAAACAGCAGGAAGAAGTACTCAGTGGCAGTAGTAGCAGGAGCAGTAGGAACAGTAGGAACAGTAGGAGCACTAGGACTAGTAGGAGTAGTAGGAGTAGTAGGAGTGGTAGGAGTAGCAGGAGTTGTCGGAGTCGCAGGAGTACTAGGAGTAACCGTAGTAGCAGTAGTAGTAGTAGTAGTAGTAACAGTACTGTAGTAGTAGAAGTAGTAGTAGTAGTAGTTGTTGTTGCTGTATAGTAGCAGCAGGCGCAGCAGCAGTAGCAGCAGCAGTAGCAGCAGCAGCACCCGTAGTAGTAGTTGTTGTTGTTGTTGTTGCTGTTGTTGCTGCTGTTGTTGTTACTCTTGCCGTTGCCGTTGCTCTTATTATCGTTGTTGTTGTCGTTGTTGTTGCAGCTGATGTTGTAGTTGTAGTTGTAGCTGTAGCTGCTGCTGTTCAAAGCCACATGCCCAGCCTCAACTGGACCACCCGATCGGGTTCTTGGGGCTCTTCCTTCGCCGGCTCTAGAACCTGCGAAGTCACGTCCCACAAGGGCTTGCGTAGGAGTTCTACTAAGGGCCCCTGTGGTGCTTCGATAGAAAGGGCTTCTACATGGACTCGAAGCAGTTGCGTCGCTTTTTCTCTCGCAGCGGAGGATGCTGTGCTGAGGATACTGCGATTTCGAGTCTGATTGACATAACCCTAGGAATCAAAATAGCCCAAAAGCCTTACATAGTATCTTTGGGCCCAAAAGCCTTAATATATGAGTCCTTAGATCCCTAGGGTAAATTAGGTCCCCATGTTCTGAGTTTAGTGTCGGGAATGTTCAAGCCTGAAGAGCACAGGGGTCAGGATTTGTTGGTTCAGCGGCTTGGGCAAACCGGCTCAGGAAACAGGAGTTTAGGGTTTAGGGTTTAGGGGAGATGATTCGGTATCTTGTGGAAGGCCTTCCAGTACCCAACGGCCACTCATTCGTGACCAGTGTGTGCCCACTATGCACCGTGAGCGCCGCCTGCGGTACCAGCGCTAACCGGTTTTTCTGACGTGCAGTCCTTACCTTTTTTGGTGTTTGTCTTTCCAGTAGCTTGCGCCTCTTTTCCTCTATACTATAGCCCCAAGGGTCCAAGTACCCAATAATCGTATACTCTCGAAACCCTAACCTACATAACTACTATCCCCAAACCGAGTACCTAATTATTGGGTCCTTTGGACCCTTGGAAAGCCTAACCTTTTCCTCTATACTGTACTAGAAAGCCTAACCTTAGACAACACCTTATGAAGGCCCTCAACCTTAGCCTGAGACCCTACTGTATAGCCTAACCCGAGACAAGACCTTACCCCAAGGGTCCAAAGGACCCAATAATTAGGTACTCGGTTTGGGGATAGTAGTTATGTAGGTTAGGATTTTCGAGAGTGTGCGATTATTGGGTACTTGGACCCTTGGGGTAAGTCACCATACCTATTCAACCCGAAACTCTCCACCACAAGCCTCTCTGAACTCTGCCTGTGATACCAACAACCTGCTGCTTCTTACACCCTCCAGTTATGGGGACAAGACCTTATATAGGGTTCCTTTAAAAGGGGGGCTATAAGGGTTACTATAAGGGATCTAGAAGGTTACCATAATATAGGGGCCTTAATATAAAAGGGGTAGGGTATGAGCCTCTAGGTACTGTATAGCCTAACCCGAGACAAGACCTTATGGTACTTGGACCCTTGGGATCAATAATATTTAGAATAGGGTTCCTTTAAAAGGGGGCTACAAGGGTTACTATAAGGGATCTAGAAGGTTACCATAATATAGGGGCCTTCATATAGGAACCTGATTAAGTGACCCTGGTCCCAGAACCCCACAATACTAGGATCCGTATATGGAGCCCTAATAAAGGCACAAGCTTTCTTCCTCAGGTTCCAAGACCTTCTGAAGGGACCTCCAGGACTTCCCCTGCAAGCAGAGGCCGCACTGCGGGGGAGCCTGGGCTGAGCTTCTGAAATTAGGGGAAACCCTAAACCCTAAACCCTAACCCTAAACCCCTAAACACTAAACCCTAAACCGTGAAATTTGGAGGGGAGGGGGCGTCCCTTTCAAGGTGTAGGGCTCAGGGCTCCTTATGCTGAGGCTGCTACTGGCTCGGATTCTATGGTAATTTCCCTTGATTTTCGGTGTTTCGGAGCAGAGTTCTGCGAGTGGACGACGCAGACGTACATGTTAGGGTTTGGGCTTGGAGACGTAAGAGTTTGGAGTTTGGCAGTTTCCATAGTTTAAGGCTAGGGGAATTCTGAGTTCAGACGAAACTTTCGAAAGGGGCCCTTAGTTATTATAGGGTGTTGTGGTGTTTATGTTTGAATCTATTTGCAAGTTTTGTAAGGCTTGCAAGGGGTGCTGACCTCTACATTTGGTGTCTATAGGGTTCAGGGCTAGGTTTGTTAGTACAGTTTCGCGTTCAGGGCATGCTTCAGGGGGTTTCAGAAGAGATTCAAACCCTAAACCCTAAACCCGAAAAGGGTTCAGGGGTATAGGACTCAACCCTAATGTTCAGGGGCTAAGGAGCAGATTTTGGGCTAAGCCTCGAGGACATGTATTTGGCCAGCGTGATGTTTAGGTACAGGAAAATCCGAAACGGCACTACGTGCCCCTTTTGTAGGATGGGGTCCAGAAAGAGGAACTACTTTGAAGAATGTGGGCGAACGCTTCACA
This sequence comes from Symbiodinium sp. clade A Y106, assembly GCA_003297005.1. Lineage (NCBI taxonomy): Eukaryota > Dinophyceae > Suessiales > Symbiodiniaceae > Symbiodinium > Symbiodinium sp. clade A. The sequence goes on along the minus strand of BGNK01001126.1, from coordinate 113,804 downwards.
TATGCCAAATGTGACCCCTACAAACCCTTGGAACACTCCGCAAACCAGCAAACAACTTCTATGAAACCCTGGTTTAGGGGCACATGGTCCCAAGGCTTTGGATGCCGCTAGCCGACGAAATATTCAAACCCCTATACTAAACGCTTTGTTAGCGAAGGAGCTGGAAGAGAGCGCTCGGTGGAGCGTGCCGGACCGGGTGACGGCCTTGGCAAGCTTCGTTCGGGGCGCAGGACTGTCGCAACAGCGCGGTAGGGTTTCTTTAGGTTTTGAGTTCAGGGTTCGGCGTGTGGCGTTGGGGATGTAATAATGGTTAAGGTGGTTTATTGTCTGATGGTTCTGGGGTTTAGGTTTCAATAAAGTAGGGCTTAAGTTTAGGTTTCAACGTGCTGTGCTTAAGGCTCTAGGATTGTATTAAAACGTTTAGGTCTTTGTGGACGTAGGGGTGCCTTTTTCGTGGTCCCTATATCAAGGATCCCATTAGCAGTATCCCCATCATATATTCTAACAAACACACTCACCATCATTCAATGGGATGCCCTTGCAACACCCCACACAGACGCAAGAAGCTCCCACATCCTGAACAATTGTTGAAACTCCTTGTAGAGCCCAATGAAGCCAACCCCCAAAGCCTAAACTGCTAAACTCTATACTTAAGACCTTAAACCCTTCATAACCCGAAGCGCTCAAACCTCATGGTATGGAACCCTGTCCCTGACACAACCCTTCTGGAACCTGTTACGGCTTACGTAACCCTAAGACATAACATGGACTCTGAACCTGACGTCGGCTAGGATCGGGACGTAATGCTTTGTACATGGCTCCAGGAACACCTCGGCTGGGCGGGAAGAGCACCGAGTAGATCATGAGAGGCTTGAGAGAGCTTCGGCTTTATGGCTTCGCGTTTAGGGGCTCGGGGTGTAAGGTTTAGGCTTAGGGTTTGGGCTTGCAGGAATTAAGTGTTCTAGGTCTTGGCAAAAACTCGGACCACGGGAGGTATGTCTATTTCAGGGTCCTGTATGGGAATTTCGGGAATTGGGGACGTTCTGTGTATCAGGCGGTTTCAAAGAACCACGACCTGCCAGGGCACCCCTTATGTCACTATGGTTCCCAATGGTGCGCGTGACGTCGATCAGGGTTTATGGCTTAACGGCTTAGGGGCCTAACACCATGCGAAGCCCCAGATAGGTGCCGGCATGGCTCATGGCTATGGTTGGTATCATTATTATCATGAAGGAGCTTGGCATGGAAGTCTTTTCAAACAGGAAACCCTAACACAAGCCCGAATCCGGGCTTTTAAGTAACCAGGGAGAAAAAAGTATAAACTTCTATTTCATAATGGTTCCTTTAAGAAAAAGAGTAATAAAGTATGGTACTCCAAACCCTATGAGAATGAAGCAACCTCGAAGGAAAAAGGAAAGCTGAGGTCTAAGTCGTTTAGGGTTTAGGGTTTAGGGTTTAGGGTTACCCTAAACCCTAAACCCTAAACCCTAAACCGCGTCCTTCAGCGGCTCCCTCAAGGCAAGGAGATAAAGTACTTAGAGGATCATGGGACTTAGTAAGTAGGTTATAAGTAGAGTTATAAGTCCCCTAAGTGGGGTTATCCTAACTATGACCTACTTATAACCCTACTTACTAAGTCCCATGGGCCTTCAAGTAAAGTATGGTACTCCAAAGCCCAGGAATAGTAGCGGGGATTCTTCTGACTTGGGAGCCCCGAGGTTTTCAGAAACCTCCAAAGGAGCCCTAAGGGTTTAGGGTTTAGGGTTATAGGGGTTTAGGGTTTAGGGTTTAGGGTTTAGGGTTTAGGGCCTACACTGCAACCCTAACCGAAACCCAAACCAAAATCTCTGAATTCAAGACGGACGAGGGAACCACCGGAACCGCTGACGGCATGCTCTCTTGAATTTGATCTGAGGCTTGGGGCTTAAAGGCTTAAGACTTTTTATGGGGTTTAGAAGGATTTGGGAGTTTGCGAAAATAGGGGACCCCAATATAGTACCCTAAATACTAACCCCAAAATAAGGTACCCCGGTATCCCTAATTTTCGGAAACTCCAAACCCTTATAGAGCCCCTTAAAGGAACCCTTATAGCACCCTTATTCCTAAGGTACCCCTAATTTTCGGAAACTCCAAACCCTTATAGAGCCCTTTAGAGGAACCCTTATAGTACCCTTATGGTAACCCTTTAAAGGAACCCTTATAGCACCCTTATGGTAAACCTTTAAAGGAACCCTAAGGTACCCCTAATTTTCGGAAACTCCCATTTAAGACTTCTCATGGATCTTCATAGTTACGTATCTGGCTGTAGGGTTCTAGAGTTCAGACCACTCAAGGGTTTAGGGTTATAGGGGTTTAGGGGTTTAGGGGTTTAGGGGTTAGGGTTTAGGGTTTAGGGTTTAGGGTCACGGCCAAGGCATTTAGTGTTCTAAGTGGTTCGGGAAAGCTCTAAACCCCGTAGAGCCGATGGAACTTTTACTCAAACCCAAAATCCTAATACCCCAAACCCTAACACCCTCCACTCCTGAACCCAACAGTCCGAAACTGCAGGGCCTTCAAATCCCTAAAACCTAAACCCTAAAACCCTAAAACCCTAAACCCCAAAACCCTGAACCCTAAACCCTAAGACCTCCTCCCTTTCAGGCGGACGAGGGGCCGTCCCTGCATTGCCCTTCACCGTCACCCAACCGGAAGTCTCCTCCCAGGAGCGGCTGAGGTTTGGAAGAAACTGAAACCCTAAACAAAGTTCCGGTTTAGGGTTTAGGAATTGGGGGGTTTAGGATTTGGGAGTTAGGGTTTAGGGCCTTTCTTTGAAGTTTCTTTGAAGGCCGTCCATCAGGCTGCATGGAGAAGAGCCAGTGCAGAGGTTTTCAATTTTCTCAAGCTCCTGCAGGCCCCACAGTTGTATCACTCTCGCAACATAACCCTAAACTGCATTTCCAGCAGGATTACAAATATGTGAGATATACGCACACGACACCAAGACCCTGAAACTCCCAGGTAATATGTGTATGTAGATACATATGTATACAGACTATGTACATGCGTATATGTGTGTAAATATCCACGACATATACATAGAGAGAGAGAGAGCGAGAGAGAGAGAGAGAGAGAGACAGAGAGAGAGACAGAGAGAGAGAGAAGCAGAGAGTCCCCCGAAAGGAACCACCACTACAGCATAGAAGCCAAATTCCCTACACCCCAATCTCCTAGCCCCAAAACCAGAACCAAAAAAATCCCTACATCCCTGGTTCCCCTAAATCCCCACATTTCTCATTCCCTAAACCCCAACAGTTTTCCCCAAAAATCCCTCAGCCCCTCCCCTCCGACCCTCCGGGCGCCTCTCCCAAGATCTGGCCCTGGAGGCGGCTGATGCCTGAGAAGCTCAGAGAGGACTAGGGTTTTACGGGTTTCGGGCTTGAGGGCTTTAGTGGGCTTTAGGGTTGTAGGGTTTAGGGGTTTAGGGTTTAGGGGTTTAGGGGGGTTTTAGGGCTTAAGGATTTTTACTTTCGTGACTGCATAAATAACAGTAAACACCATTCCGACTAATATCACTATGTATACTATGCGTATTGCCAGTAGCACCAACCGAATCTAACAATACTGGTTGAATGGTAACAAGGTAATCATTAATATTCCTTCTCTTCTTATCCCTAAACCCTAAACCCTAAACCCCCCTAAAACCCTAAACCCTAAACCCTATTCATTAAAAATTCCTTCTCTTAGTATCTTTGCTATTGCTTTCGGGTGAAGTCAAGCGGCTCAGGGTTCGGGTTTCGAGTCTCGGGCTTGGGGATCCTATGGGGCTTAGGATAATCTAGGGGCCTTACCCCAAGGGTCCAAAGGACCCAATAATTAGGTACTCGGTTTGGGGATAGTAGTTATGTAGGTTAGAATTTTCGAGAGTATACGATTATTGGGTACTTGGACCCTTGGGGTTAATAATAATTAGAATAGGGTTCCTCCTTTAAAAGGGGGGCTATAAGGGTTACTATAAGGGATCTAGAAGGTTACCATAATATAGGGGCCTTAATATAGGAACCTGATTAAGTGACCCTGGTCCCAGAACCCCACAATACTAGGATCCGTATATGGAGCCCTAATAAAGGCACAAGCTTTCTTCCTCAGGTTCCTATATTAGGGTCAAGGGTTTCGTCGGGTGCCAGGAGACCCAGCAAAAATGCTGTTTTATTGGGTTCGCGAAGAGAGCCCTAATTCGACCCAGGAATCCGCACTTCTCATACAACAAATCTCGTAACCCATGTATTCAGCATCCCTCTGTCTATAGTTGAGGGTACAATCCTTGAGTACGGGCTCTGGCTTCTCCCAGATCTAAACCCTAAACCCTGTAAACATCCTTTTGAAGCCCCATGAAACCCGTTTGACGAACCTTCAGATAACCCTCTGCAACCCCATAAAACCCTAAGGACCCGTCCTACAGATACAGGGACCAAGAATAAAACCTTAAACACCGAGGTGCCTGTCGCAGGGTCAACTTGCGTCGACCCCTGGCGAGCACGGCTCACTTGGGCTTCGTTTCTGTTAAGAAAAGGTTGAGGGTTTAGGGCTTTGGGGCTTTAGGCCAGTACTGTAGCATTTAGGGTTTTGGGAGTTTAAAAAGCTGAGGGAGTTCAGGAAGCTTACGTGTAGAGTGTTCAATGGGTTAAGGTTCAGAGTTTGCGCACTGTAACCTTGATGCCATTACAAAGGTGCCTTATCGTCCAAGGGCACCTTGAAGTCCTCTATACAAGGGTTCTATGGCTGGGGCTTTCGTGCTCGAGGGGGCCTGAATAATCAAAACCAAGCTTTGGGGTCCAATATAGTAGAAACATGTAAGGACTATGCAGGCGCTCTTCCTACTAATTCAGACATTTATGGAGGGTCAGCAACATCTGGAAGGAAGCCACGCTGCATCGCGGTATGATTGTAGGGTCTGGTGGTGATCCTAGGCCTGCTACTAAACCATCATCTACACATCTAAACCCCGCACCCGTACAATTTCACCTGTTGATTGGCTACCAGAAGCGGTGGGCCAGTGATCCCTTGGCACGTGGGGGCCTACTTGTCGGGATTCATGGGGAACTAAAGGTTAACCTTTTTCATAATACAAGGATTATATAGGGATTATACCACCCCAAAAAGGTTAAAGGTCACCTACTCTACTTCTAGGTTTATGGGGGTGCATTGGGCTTCTTCAAAGGAATCCAAGGCCTGTAACCCAGGAAGACACCTTAACGGTGAGGTGATGTAGGGGTTTTACAAGGGCTTGCAGTTTACTGAGTTCTTCAGGGATTAAGGAAGATACTGGAAAATACAGTGTGATTCTCAAAATCTCAAGGTCGCTTAGCATGGATAGCACACATTGTAACCCTGAACAACAGATTCTGTGCAAAACCAAGGTCATTCTAGAACCCTCTTCGTTCACCTTCTTCTTGACCCCTTCTAAAAACCTAAACCCTAAACTCCCTCCCCAAGGAGCCTCGACGAGAAGGTAAGTGCCGATGTCCAACTTCTTGATCATCTTGCTCTGGAGGTCCATGTCCTCAGGTTGGCACCCCAGGACCCCCCATTTAGGGTTGACGGTTCAGGGCCCTTATGGCCCTTAATAGGTCGTACTTGGGGTATATTAGGGCCTAGGTCGTGGTTTATGGTTAGGCTTTAGGCCTAACTGGGCTAACGGTTGCTGATTTTCCACCAGTATTTGCAGAACAGGCCATAAGCCAGGATGTTTGTTTAAGTTAGGGGTATCGCTGTAACCCTAAACCCGCATAAAACAGCAGGTAATGACCCCGGACCTATAAGGCAAACCCATAAATCAAATCATAGGAGATTGGATCCTGGGGCAAGGTATATTCCTGAATAGTACGTAATATTAGTAATACTACTCATCGCCATCTGCCATATTCGTCATCATGCTGATCAAAACCAAACAAGACCAAGAATAATGATGAAACTGAGAGTAGCACTAGTCATAAAATGCAGTACTAATGGCGCTTGCTTGTTGCTGCGAGTTTAAGGTTCAAGAGGGATGCCAGGTTCTCAGGTCGTAGGTCGACGCTAAGGGCTACTCTACAGGTTCTAGAAGGGCTTAGGGTCTAAGGCGAGCTAAAACCCGCATGGCCGTATGATAATCCTTTTTATGTAGGTTTGGGGCATCTTCGAAATCCCAGAAAATGCATGCTAGATCGTTTTGTGGCACCTAAAGCCGGGGTACTTGCACCCTCCAGTTTGTGTCTCCGAGGAGTGTGGACCCCGAGTTGGACTTGCAGCCACAGTGGCATCGGTCATTGCGACGGCCGAAGCGCATCTGTACCTCAGGCGAAGCGGGTTGAAGCGCTTCATGGTGGTCTCTGCGGAATCCGGTTATGCAAGTTCTCTGTTTGGCTCCTTGTCTAGCGCCTACACAAAACCCTGGAAGAAAACATGACACCCGGACACCCACACCCCAGATTAACCTCCTACTCAGTTTCAATCACAGTGATGGTAAGGCGCATTGAAAGCTCGATCTGCAGACCGTTTGGTTAATTCTATACCACGCAAGGCTTCCTGAACTGCTTTTGGGCTACGACGCGGTAGTACAGTATTTGGTACAGTAGTAGTATGGTGGTAGTGGTACCAGTAGCACAGTCGAAGTATCCTTAAAGTACTGTATTGCGGCGCTCTTAAACCCATGGGCCTTTCGTCTCGCGGTGCTTTTGGCTCCAAAGCACCGTATCTGACGAAATCAGATTGAATGTTATTGAGTCTCGCTGGATCTTATCGAACCAAGGAGTATCTTCAAGAATCCCAGAAGGCATGAATAGAATGTCATAACACACCGTAATTACGTCATAGATTGTTCTTGATTTCTTGAACAGCCATGACAGATGGTCGAAACCGTTTCTTACTCAATCTCAGAAGCATGGTTGGAACTGTGGCAAGACGTCGGAAAGGTTTCATTGAATAATCTTAGTTTCTTGGAAAAACATAGAAGGTTCGCGCTTCGTGGTAATTAGGCTTCCACCACCCCCCCCACCCCCACTCCCTGACGGTGACGGCGGGGGGAACGCTGCCTCCTCACAAGCTGCAAACAGAATATCGGGTCGGCTGGAATGTGCTACTGGAGGCCCTCAGAATCCCATCATCGCCTCCCAGGACGTTGGGACCGAACAATGCGTACGGCGTACAGGCCTTCAAGTTGGAGCAGAAATTTCATACATCTGGCAAGGGTGCCTTGTGGAACGACTCCTTTGTAGACGTTCCAATGTCCGTGTTCGGAGTAAAAGAAACACTGGCCGTTGTGAGCACGAACATGGCGGCCAGAGCCCTCGATCAATTCCAGAACTTCTTCTCCTCGTCTGATGTCAGGACACACAAGCAGTGGATGGCCAGTGCACCTTGAAAGAGAAAGCGATCCAGCTGCCAAATGGACCGGATTTAGGCCAACCCCCCACCCCCACACGCCCAATATTGAGGCTCCGAGATAAGCCCTGGAAGGGTACCAGCGGCTGGGAAAGCCCACGGTAGAAACAGCCCCAATGACCTCATAAGATTTGATGTAAACCCATGACGACATAACAATAACAACCTTCCCATAATCAGGATTAGGTTTATGTATCTTACGGCCTTTGAAGGACAAGAACTCAAATTTGCAGGGGCCTTCATTATCACGATATCTAAGGCCAACCGCCCGACTATGTAGGTCTTGGGGGGGAAGCGATTCAATGCATCCTTGTCTTTGCCCGGGACGCAGGGCCTTGATGGACAAGCCCCTGGACAAGAACTTGCATTACACAAACGTACCTTCAACTATGGGAATTCCGACAACGGAAAATTACCACAGAAATAATTCAGCGTATTTGGGAGCTGAAACCCTCCCTAGCTGAGTGCTTGGACAGCCTGTATACACCAAAACCCCAAACCCTAAGGGTGGTTGTCAAAACTATGGTCCCTTTTTGGGTCCCTAATATAATACGGCACCTATTTTTTAGGGTACCCACAAAGGGACCCTAATTTTGACAACTACCCATATAGAAGAAGGAACCCTAAGTCCCAAAGCCCTGAACCCGAAGCCTTCAGTCAAAATGAACGACCATACTACCGGGGCCGTAATAATTACCTATACTACTTTTGAAGCTTTTGAAAAATATTAGTAAATAAGATCCTCTTAAGCCAAATAAGGGAAAATATAAAATGTCCCAAAGCCCTACCTAGATTACCTATACTACTTTGGGGGTTCCTTATTATACCTATAACATAATGGGCCCCAAAACCCCATGCTACATAGTCATTAAGGCCCCTATACTGTCTACCCTATAGACACCCTATAGATCCCTTTAAGGGACCTTCTTTAGGAACCCTATTGTAATTATTAAGGTCCCTATAGTAGTCTGCTCAGCCAGGGTGCAGTTTCTCGCCTTTCTCCGCACAGACCTCCACGGAGAGCGCGAAGGGGTCAAGATAAAACGACCAAAAAAAGAACTCCATAATGAAAACTCCTGAGTCTTAAACCCCTACCCCCTAAGCCCCCTAGAGCGCGAAGGGGCCAAGATAAAACTACCAAAACCCAGTAGGAATGGGGTTGATAAGCAGATCGGTATGTCTCAAAGACAATGAGAACTAGACTCTCAAAAGGCACACCGAAAAAGAACTCCATAACCCACATCCCTGAGTCTTAAACCCCTAACCCCCCAAGCCCCTGAACCCCCCCTAAACCCTAAACCAAAACCCAAAACCCTAAACCCTAAACCCCCTAAACCCCTAAACGAGTGGAGGAACCCCCATAATAGAGCTCGGGGCTCGAGTTGAGTTGCCGGCGTGCCATCTGTGTTCGTTTACTACATGCCTCAAGGCTTTGAGGCTTCGGGTTTCAGGGTGTTGGGGTTTAGGTTTTTTTTTTATGGGCCCGTTTCCGACTGCATGTACAGCAAGAATTCCTATACTAGGAGGTTTAGGGGGTTTAGGGTTTAGGGTTTTAGGGATTGGTTAGGGGTTTGAAGTGGAGGAAGATATCAAAAAAAGCAGACAATTAGACCTAAATGCAAGTCCACCCAAACCCAAGGACTTTCCAGGGAATTCAGGGGTTTACTTTGGGGGAGCCTGAGCCACAATTTCGGAGCTGGGATTACCTAGGTTCCTGAGTAGCCCCATTATAGTAAGGGTACCCTTTTTCCTACTGATGGTTTTAATAGGGGAACCCAAGAACAAAAAGGACAAAAGGGTACTACTCAGGAACCTAGTAACTGTTATGCATGGTTCAAGGGCCCTCTGGCACAAGCCCGAATTATGAACGCGAAACCCTACAACAACACTCCTCAACCCCTGGCTCCTAGGACTTTCAGTACACCAGCCTCACATCCAAGACATTGAAACCCTGCCCCCCTCAAAATATTGAGAAGCTTAAGGGTCCGAACCGAGACTAGGAAAAGTCACCTCTAAGCTCCCTAAGCCCTATGAAGTTGCCCTAGTTGGAGGTTGATGGGTAGCCGTACATTAGGTTAAAATTGCCTGACATGGGTTATATCTATATCTATATATATACACACACATAGCTATCCTATTTATGACCCTTATCGTATTTAATAATTTAATTATAACCTCTAAGTACGTAAAAGTACCCATGAACCTCAAAGTAACTTAGAACGGGGGCCTGACCGAATTTGTCCACGACGGTGAACCACCCGGCGGCGTTGTCCTTCAGCGCCTCCCCGAAGGCATCCCGCTGTGGGGTTTGGGGTTCGGGGTTTTAGGTTCGTTATGGCCTCTTTACAGACGGTACCTGTATATCATTCATTCCTTACTGGGCTACAGGAGGCGCTTTGTGGCTTTAGGGGCCAACTTTCGTCCATCAGCCGTATCTGTGGATCCTAGAGTTATTGGAGTTTCCGAAAATAGGGGACCCTAATGTAGTACCCTAAATAGTAGGATCCTTATTGTAAGGACCCTCAAATAAGAGGTACCCCCAATTTTTGGAAACTCCCTTATAGGTCTGAGGCTTGGGTTGGGACGTACAGGTCAGCGCCTTTTTCATAATACAAGGATTATATAGGCTATATACCACCCCTAAAAGGTTAAAGGTTAGGTCTTGAACTGCGACTCGGGCACTCGGATCTTCTGGGATAGGGTTGTATGATGCCAGCAAGTCGAAGTCCTACTTGTCGGGTATCATGGGGAAGTAAAGGTTAACCCTTTTCAAAATCCAGGAATTCTTATAGGGATTTTACCACCCCAAAAAGGTTAAAGGTTACCTACTCTACAGTACTTCTAGGAAGTGCAAATGACAAAGGTTTCCTACTCAGCTGGTCCGATAACGCTAGCCTCGAGGAGTCCCGAGAAAAAGACGTAAGCCTTTATTTGGGTGATTGTCAATATTAGGGTCCCTTTTTGAGTACTCTAAATAATAGGTGCCGGATTGTATTAAGGACCCAAAAAGGGAGCCTAATTTTGAAAATCACCCATTTAGTGCTTATGGTGCTTCGGGTTTGAGGGTTTAGGTTTATCCTGCGCAGAAGCCGTCCCCAAAAGAATCCTAACCTAGAAGCCCCAGTTTCCCGGCATCGCATCCCACCAAGCCTCCGGACTGTTCTGGAATCAGAGGCAGATATCTGACGGACTAGCGCCGACATCGCGCATAGTCTTCGCACTCTAGTCCGAAACAGAGATCATCTTCTGTCTCGCCATAAAAGCAGCCTTCCGAGCATTTTCCATTTGCTGCTGTGTCTTTTCTGACTCTAAGTCTTCTAAGTCACCACAGTAAACCCTTCCAACCTGGGCGCACTCCTTGCCTGCAGCTGAGCTCCAGGTCTTTGCCTGAGCCTGGCCTTTCTCCATGCCGCTAGGGGCGCTTGAAGAAGGCAAGCAGGCTGGGTTGCTTGCTTGGCGGAGTGGAGCCTTCCGCTACTGTTTGCCCATGGCTGGGTCCTGGCGGGGTGTTCTGGAAAGGGTATTGGCGACAGTGCTGCTGGTGTGGGCTGGCTTGCTACGTCTGCCGCGCGTGTTGTTATGCTTGGGCTCCTGACCTAGGGTTTAGGGTTTAGAGTTTAGAGTCGTAATCCAAGGGTTATCGTAGGGTTCTTATCGGGCTTTTCCTGGGTTTGTATAACTGTAAGCGTCAGGTTGTCTGGGGGTGATTCAAAAGCTGCTGGGGGGATGGTGTATTGAAGCTTATATGTCATAAGGGTTCTAAGTGGGTACAACTATGGATACCCTATAGTAGAAGCCAGAAAGTTGGAACATGAGTATCCTCATGCCCTTCAGGTAAAATAAAGGGGATCCTAGCACTAATCCTCCTAAACCCATGTTCCAACTTTCTGGGATTTGCTATATAAAGATAACCCCACTTAGGGGACTTATAACCCCAATTATCACCTACTTACTAAGTCCCATGATCCTCTAAGTATGGATACCCTATAAAGAAAAGTTCACGATGAGGAGTAGATTCGGGTCTAGACAAACACAACCCTCAACCCGGGAGTCCTAAAACCAAAGGGCAAAAGGAGGGACCCTTAATGGGGATCCCTGCCGCATAACGGGCCATAGAATGGCTATATTAAGGTTAAATACCTAGGGGTCCTTATTAAGGGTCTCTCCCTTTGTCTTTGGATAAAACCCATCCCGCAAACCCTAAGTTCCTGAACCCCTCAAGCCTCAAACATCCTAAAACTATAATTTCTAGACATCAAACATCCTAAACTATAAGTTCTAGACTCTCAAACACTACATGAATCTCAACCCTACGCATCCCTGAGACCCTCCACCTTAAGCACACCCTCTATTCCAAACCTTTAAGGGTTTCAACTAGGGCCAGACTTTAAGAGTCAGGGATCAGGGTTATATATAGGGCCCCAAAAAAGCACATAAGCAAAAATTAGGATAGGGATATCCCATATAAACCCCCTTGTAATGAAGCCCAACAAGGTAGGGATATCCCTATAAAATGCTTGCGCCTGTGTCCTTTTTGGGTCCTAAATATAGACAGTCCTAAAATCTCTGAAACAAGTTGAACCACAAGCCGCGGTTTAGGGTTTAGGGGTTTTTTTTTAACCTATGGTGACGCCTCTTTCTCCAGGATGCGCCAGCTCAGAGTGGTTTAGGGGTTTAGGGTTTAGGGTTAGAAGGCAAAGTGACTCCGACCTTCCCTCGCGCTCGCTGGAGGGAAGACGAGGAGGTTGTCTTGGGGCCCTGAGGGCCAGAGGGCTTTTAAGCGGTTTAGGGTTTAGGGTTTATAGGGTATAGGGTATAGGGTATAGGGTTTAGGGTTTAGGGTTTAGGGTTTAGGTTTGGGTTTAGGGTCTAGGGCATGTGGATTTCGTGATGATGATGATGATGACTATTTGATGCTGCGGGTGATGCTGGTGCGATGATGATCGTGATGATCGTGATGATGATGGTGATGATGATACTGATGCTGCTGATGATGATGATGATGCGCGACAGCAGAGAGTAACGATGTTGTGGCTCAACAACTCCCAGCAAAACCTCCTCAAGCACCGTGGCTGATTTGCAGCTTTCATGCTCAGCGACAACAAAATCGCGCCGGCAAAGTTCTGCGTTATAAACGTAGAGCCATCAGATTTGGTCCAGGTCTTTGCTAGAACTAGACTGCTTAGTGTTTAGGTGGTTGTGCTAAGTGTTTATGTTATGTGTGAGTGTTTGCAGGTTATTTCAGGGTCGTACGTCAGGGCTGAGGGCTTTTTGAAGCAGTCTGATGATTCACCCAGAAACCCGGAACCATGTAAACCCTAGGCCCAAAACCCTACAAAGCCTGAACCGTGTAATGCAGGGGCCTTAGTATAGTTATACGATAATATACCCCCCAACCCCAGTCTACTTATTGAGGCCCTTTTACCAAGCCCTATATCCGCACCTGAACCCCCTATATGATAGAACCCTTACTTGAAGGCTCATGGGACTTAGTAAGTAAGGTTATAAGTAGGTTATAGTTAGGATAACCCCACTTAGGGGACTTATAACCCCAATTATAACCTACTTACTAAGTCCCATGATCCTNAGGCTCATGGGACTTAGTAAGTAAGGTTATAAGTAGGTTATAGTTAGGATAACCCCACTTAGGGGACTTATAACCCCAATTATAACCTACTTACTAAGTCCCATGATCCTCTAAGTATGTAGATCCCCTTATTCAGCCCCTTAAGGGGCCCTTTATAGGAACCCCTATATGATAGAACCCTCATATGGTCATATAGATCCCCTATAGAGTCCTTTAAGGCGCCCTGTGCTTTAATGGAGCCCCCAAATCCGCACCTGAAGGAGCTCGAGGACTTCTCCGAACTCCACGTTCCGAGCATCGGCGTCATCGGTTCCCTGCAGAGGGACCTGTCCCGAAAGAAAACCGGGGCAGGGGACTTAGTAAGTTGGTTATAAGCTGGGCTATAATTGGGGTAACTCCATTAAGGTTCATATAACTCATATAACTCTACTTATAACCTACTTACTAAGTCCCCTACCCCTCTAAGAAGGGTCCAAAGGACCCAATAATTAGGTACTCGGTTCTAGGATAGTAGTTATGTAGGTTGGGATTTTTGAGAGTATACGATTATTGGGTACTTGGACCCTTGGGGAAAGGGTTCACGGTAGGGGTTAGGGCTTAGGGTGTCTTGAGGTATCGGTATAGGGCTTAGGGTTCGAGGGTTGAGGGCCAAGGGTTCATAGGGCTAACTTCTACAGATTTAGACGACTTTTGGAAGGGGTGCATGAGGTTGTGATAGTGCTGTTAGAGTTTCTAGAAGGATGCGTTTGTGTTGTGCAAGAGTGTTTGAGGGACACCGTTGGGGTTTGGCGTTTTCGGTTTGCAATTTGGGCTGTTCAGGGTTAGGGGTTTGGGGATAGGGCTAGGGCTAGGGGGTTTTGGGTTCGGGTTTGGGGATTAGGGAATCCAAAAGCTAATTCTTGAGGGCCTTACGGGTTTAGACATCGAAGAAGGTCATGTTCCTTAACTCATGGGGGCCTGAAATCATTGCGAAGTTTACGAGTTGAAGCGCTCCAACCAATCCCGTGAAGTGAAGATCTAATGAGGTGATGCGTTTAAGTGCTTGGTTGGTGGTGTCGCACGTCTTTCTGGAAGGAGTTTGATCGGTTTTGTGGAGGAGTTTTCGGCCGTCTGTATAATCGGTTTAGACTTCAACCTATACTTTTGTCAAGAAACCCTAAACCCTAAACCCTAAACCGTAGTCAAGCAACACCTCCAAAGCCTTCCAGCGGCATTCTGCCTCGCAGTTGCCTACTTGTCCAGTTTTCCGCAGGAGCTGCAGGTTAACACTTAGACTATGGGGTTATATGAGGTTTATACCACTCGACGGGGCTACTTGTCGAGGCGCAGGTACAGCTGCGGAAACAGGCATAAACCCTGACTAATCCACCCTATATCACCGTGAACGACCCTGACGAGCTCTGAAAACCCTTATTAAGCCGTAAACGGAAGGATCCTTTATGTAACGCCGCCCCTTAAAGAGGTACCCAAAACTTCCTATACAGCCTGTCAATCCCCACAACTCCCTTGACTTACAACACTGGTGCAACCTCTTATAAAGCCATGTACGACTCAGCATGATCCAACATACAGTGAACCCCAGAAAGTTGGAACATGGGTTTACGAGGTTTGGTGCTAGGATCCCCTATAGTTTACCTTAAGGGAATGAGGATATTGATGTTCCAACTTTCTGGCTTCTACTATATATTCTCTAAAACATCTGCAGGCCTTCTCCTCACTGATGGAGATGTAGTACGGCTTCGGAGTCTCCTGTACGCATAGTACTGTAACGTTTTTTGTGTGGCTTGCTTTGGGGCTTCGGGAGGGTTTGGGGTGTTGGGTTTAGTAGTCTTGAGTAAGCTTCTGATTTAACGTATAATATATGTATACCCCACTACTTACCATGCTCAGAAGCTGCTATGTTGTGACTGTGTGAACGCCTCACGACGCGGCTACACGTAGGGCTTGGCGGATATAGGCAATATAGGATAGAGGGCACCTAGGCTTGATGGTCAGGATTTGCAGGGGTTCATAATGTGGGGGGTGGGGGGGGGGGCTGGGGGCTGCCCCCAAACTTGAGCAGCTCAACAAGCTGACAAAAGGTGACCCCAAGAGTTTTTAAAGGCTTCGAAAGCAGTTGTGCAAGGGTTCTACGATGGCTTTCTTAGGCTTTGCCGCTCACAAAGCTCTCCATTCACCCTGTGATCAACAAATGCCACGGAAATCTACCCTGAAGTATGCCAAGAAACTACACGAAATGAACATGAATACGTGACGTTTCCTCAACATGTTGAAGTTCTATAGAAGGACCCGAAATATGGTCTAGGGCGCATTGTTCAGTTCCGGGATTTTGGGCTCTCCAGTTATGGTGCTTCGAGGAGCTTAAACTGTTGGGTCGCTGGGCGCCAGGTACATATCCTTGACGTCTTCTGCAGCCTGTGGCTGATGATTTTTGAGCCTCCAGCCACCGAACCCCGAACGGTCAGCGGTTCGAGGGATTAGGATATAGGATTTGCAGCCTCACGCGAGGACTACGGATGGGAACCCCCGCAATCCCCCTGAGTGCCTGCAGGTACGGGGTGCCCTGGTTGCCTTTGATGGTGATCCTCACATGCAGCTGGCGGGTTGAGGCTTGCGGCGTTAGGTTTAAAGGGCCATAGCGTGCTGTTGTCGCAGGATTCGGGGTTACGGTAGGGTTCCGGTAACGCCTTTTGAGGTATCTTGCCATACTGACAGTTGGTGAGATGTACTCCAAAGCCCGGGTGGGAATCTTCCGGCAAATAAGAATTGGCGGATGCAACTGTGCTCCAGCAAGGGGCCTGCAAAAACCACAACCCACCCTAAACCCCGAACCCGCCAGCTTCTTACAACTCCAGCCACGTAACTTTTCAAGCCATAACACCGAAACCCCAATTCCTAAACTATAACCTCCTATGAAACCTACAAAGCACACCCCTGCCGCAAACCATGGAAGTCCGAGGCTAAATGCCCCGTGCTGGAAGGACCATGGTATCAAAACCTCGTTTATCCAATACGTTCAGGATTCCAAGTCTAAGGTTAGGGTATAGGGTTTGGGGAGCTTCTTGCGGGGGTTCCGACCGTAGGTTCCAGGGCAAACTTGCAGGACCAGGGGCAGCCCTAGCTCACAACCGAAACTGGGATATTTCTGGCCCTGCATACAACTACCTTGAATTTTGCGGCGATGGCTGTAATCCCAATACCCCCAAACCCAAAGCCGTGAAGGCAAACCCTGCATTACCTGCGGCGTGCTAAATTATAGGACTTGTCGGCGAAGCCCTAAACCCTAAACCCCTAAACCCCTAAACCCCTAAACCCTAAACCCTAAACCCTCAACCCCTAAACCCTAAACCCTAAACCCTAATCACCAGTGCGACTCGAAACCCCCAAACCTCTGGAACCTCAACCTCTTGAAGCCTGTACAATGAGACCCATGTAGAATTCCGGAAACCCGTCGGTTTAGGGTTTAGGGTTTAGGGGTCTAGACACCGCATCTTTTTCAACAACCCGTAGCTTGATAGAGACTAAGTTGAACACTGGTCTTGAAACATGAGAGAAACCTTAAACCCCAAACCCTACCTACACCCTCACCCTGAACCCAAAGCCCCGAAACCCTCAACTCCAAAACCCTGAAGCCCAACTAAAAGTCCTGCATTCATGAACCCTATACCTTCAAAACCCTAAACCACCAGGCCCGAACCCAAAACCCCGAAGCCCTAAACCCCCTACTCGCCCAAAACTCCAAATCCTGAACCGAAAACCCTAATCCCTAAATCCAACACCCTAATCCCTAAAGCCGAAAGCCCTTAATACTCCACAAAGGGGCCTTAATAATTAGAACGGGGTTTTGGGGCCCATTGTAGTATAATATTTATCAGGAACCCCCAAAATAGTATTGGTAATCATTTAGGCCTCTATATTCGCCCCTTGGCAAGCCTAAACCCTAAACCCAATCCCCTACTTGAAGGCTCAGGGGACTTAGCAAGTAAGGTTATAAGTAGGTTATAGTTAGGCTAACCCCACTTAGGGGACTTATAACCCCAATTATAACCTACTTACTAAGTCCCATGATCCTCTAAGTAAACCCCAACCCAAAGCCAGACCAGAATGTGGTGCTTTGGGTCCAAAGAAATGTCAAGGTTCATTATAGGACGAATGTCCCCTTGAGGTCCGTGTAAGTATAGTATAACCTACCCNAGTAAACCCCAACCCAAAGCCAGACCAGAATGTGGTGCTTTGGGTCCAAAGAAATGTCAAGGTTCATTATAGGACGAATGTCCCCTTGAGGTCCGTGTAAGTATAGTATAACCTACCCCTAAGCCGAACCCCTTTTGACGCTGAAGAGGCCATCCCTCGGAGCCGTCGGTGACGCAGCGCGCGCGGATGCGCTCCACATCGCAGGAGGTCACCTGCAGCACCATTTTTATGGGTTGGGGTTTTGGGGTTTTGGGGTATTGAAGGGTTTAGGGTTTAGGGTTTAGGGTTTGGGGTTTGGGGTTTTGGGGGTTGGGGTTTGGGTGTTAGGGTATTGAAGGGCTTAGGGTTCAGGGGTTGGGGTTTATGGTTTGTGAGTTTAGGCTTAGCAAAGAAACCTTACACACTAGCAGGAGGTGATGTCCCCATAACTGGAGGGTGTAAGAAGCAGCAGGCTGTTGGTATCACAGGCAGAGTTCAGAGAGGCTTGTGGTGGAGAGTT
Organism: Symbiodinium sp. clade A Y106; assembly: GCA_003297005.1. Classification (NCBI taxonomy): domain Eukaryota; class Dinophyceae; order Suessiales; family Symbiodiniaceae; genus Symbiodinium; species Symbiodinium sp. clade A. The sequence continues at coordinate 96,126 of BGNK01001126.1, read as the reverse complement.
TCGGGTTGAATAGGTATGGTGACTTACCCCAAGGGTCCAAGTACCCAATAATCGTATACTCTCGAAAATCCTAACCTACATAACTACTATCCCAAAACCGAGTACCTAATTATTGGGTCCTTTGGACCCTTGGGGTTAAGGTTTTAGGTCTTATGCGGTTTGGGGCTCAGGTTTATTTTTTTTGGGGGGGGGGGTTAGGCTGCAGGGTTCAGGGTAGGGCAACTTAGAGTTGAAGTTCTTGTAGGGCTTATCGCGGTTATAAGGATCTAGGTGCTCAAACAACAGTCCCGGGCTCTATGGACAAAAGACCAGGCAGAGTATAGCAGGTGCCCTTAATTAAGGAATATACCTTAAATCATATGAGGGATCCTATTATAATTTAAGGTATATTCCTTAATCAAGGGGTTTGTGCGTCTCTGGGGAACCCTCCACAAGGAAAGAGATAGGCTTTACCTGTGGATCCAAAAGGACGTGTTGCGGGGTTTGAGTCTGCAGGTAGGCTTAACCGTTACGTTCTCAGACACATGAGGACCTCCATAGGAACCCTTCAAGGAACCCAAAATCCCATCCCTAAACCCTAAAACCAGCATTGCTTAGCAGTAATCCATGCGAGTTCCATGCGACATGCGATCCCATCTTCACCTTCGGGCTTTGGGATGAGGATTCTTACAGCTTGCGGTTCCCAAATCCTGGAACTTGCCGAGCTCTTACCCCAAGGGTCCAAGTACCCAATAATCGTATACTCTCGAAAATCCTAACCTACATAACTACTATGCCAAAACCGAGTACCTAATTATTGGGTCCTTTGGACCCTTGGGGTTACAATAATAACCTCTAAACGCCACTTCCAGTTCAAACCTAACCCCCGACACCACCCCCCCAACCCTGAAAACTTAAATCATATTAGGGATCCTACAATAATCCCCTAAACCCTAAACCCTAAACCCTTTAAGGAATCTACCCTTCATTAAGGGATCTTGGAGTCTCTGCGAAGGCCCTTTGTGTCGGGCCTTCGTGGGGCCTTCCAGGGCCTCCAAAAACTCGCCCTTGCCAGGCTTCCGCACCTGAACTGGGGGGTTTTGGGGGAGATCGGAAGAGCGTCGTGTAGGGAAAGAGTGTAGATCTCGGTGGTCGCCGTATNGGGGGTTCGGGTTTTGGGGTTTTGGGGTTTAGGGTTTTGGGGTTTAGGGAGGTTTAGGGTTTTGGGGGTTTGGGGATTTGGGGTTTAGGGTTTAGGGGGTTTGGGGTTTTGGGGTTTGGGGTTTTGGGGGGTTTAGGGATTTGGGGTTTGGGGTTTAGGGTTTAGGCTTTGGGGTTTTGGGGTTTGGGGTGTTGGGGATTTAGGGTTTAGGGTTTTGGGGTTTAGGGTTTATGGGCCCTGTGCTCTTCGGGCTGTAGGGATGAGGGCTTTGCGGTTTAGGATGTACCTAAACCGCCAAAAGTAAGTAGAAGAATGGCCCAATACCTATAAAAGGCTACTATTCTACATACTGTTGGGGTCCAGGTAGGGTTAAGGTTTCTGGGTTTAAGGTTTAAGATTGGGGTGTTCAAAGGGTTGCGTGCTGCATTAGTGCGGCTTTGACATAGATATAGACATGGACATAGTTATACGGTATAATACATACAGGCATAGGCACAGACATAGACACAGACAAAGACATAGAGATAGATGTGGAGACAAAGACGTAACTATACAGATAGAGGTTGAGACAAAGATTCAGAAAGAGATATAGGTTCAGATTGGATGTATAAATATACATATATAGAAATACACATCGATGGCTATCGATTCAGCTTTACACGTAGCTGTAGGCACGGATACAGCTGAAGACTCCGGATATGGATATCGATGTAGCTCCAGATATAGATAGAGATATGGATAGCGACAAAGATATAGATACGGAATGATGCCGATAAAACAGCTGCCCACAAAGATATAGATAACCCTAAACCAGTAGCATGGAATTCTTTGGGCTCTCAAGGTTGGGGGTTTAGAAGATCGAAAGTGTAGGTCTGCAGCTGTTTTGTAATATCTAGGGTTTAAAACTTTAAGGAGTTTAGAGTTCAGCCTCAGGGTTTCTGAATCCGACGGTATCTTAACATTTCTTTGCTTAGGGCTGGTGGTTTATGGGTTGAGAGCTTCAGGATTTCGGGTCCTAAGGCTACAGGGGTAGACTGACAAACCCTAAAACCCTGAACCGCACGGTTTGGGTTTCGGCTTCCTGGGTCAGAGTTTACGGTTCATAGGGCTGGGCGGCAGACTGTCTTGCCAATGCCGATGTTCATGTCAGACGTCAGCGCCACCGGCACTTCCACGACGTAGAACCTGCATGTGCAACAGGGCTCCAACTTCAAAACGGTTCAGTGGTCAGTTCTTCAAGGTACGGGGTTCAGGCTCTCATCACAACCAAAGCCCTTAACCCCAGGCATAAACCCTACAACCTACGCTTTAAACGCTCCAGCCTGAGTTGGTTTAGACTTTCGGGGGTTCGCTGCTGGATCCCCTCACCAGAACAAGAAACGCTTGTGGAAGAGGCTGCTAGGGACTGCTCAAAGTGGTTCATGTTGTTCTGGACGGCCTCAGAGGGCCTTTTATACGGGTCGTTCTAGGGTTTGATTAGGGTTCTACAGTCCCTGGTGTAGAAAATGCTCATGCGCAGAGATTGCGAACAAGGATCCAAGTTTATGGGGTATGGTCAGGTATGGTGCAATTTAGGGTCAGTAGGGTTCGGGGTCTATAGGCCTCAGGGCCTTACGATTGCGATTGTGCAGAGATGCCGCTAAGTAGACAAAGGTGTTGGGCATCAGTGCCGTAAACCCTAAACCCTAAAACAGGAAAACCTAAAATCCTGCCCACCCTTTACAACAGTCCTGTATGGGGTCTTGAGCAAGGATCGAATAGTCCCACGACTTAGTGCTGTTATAGCCCCAAGGGTCCAAGTACCCAATAATCGTATACTCTCGAAAATCCTAACCTACATAACTACTATCCCAAAACCGAGTACCTAACTATTGGGTCCTTTGGACCCTTGGGGTTATAGGATAAGGACCATATCCAGCCTAAGCTCCAAGAGTCGCAAAGACCTGAAACTCAAAACTCGAAAACCCTGCAACCCCTAAAGCCCTGAACCCTAAACCCTAAAGCCCAAAGAACCCCAAACTTTCATTAAAAGGGGACGGTGAGGTGGGGTGGGGTGGGGAATTATTTATTCAGAACCCATATATTAAGCCCTTGAACCCTCCAACCGCCAAACTTTAAGGCCCAGCAAACACCGTAATCTCTGGGTCTCTTTGCCTCTGACCCCAAAACCCGATACCGACAAAACGCCTATAACCCCTATATAGCACCAGACCGCCTTAAACGAGAAACTTGCATGTGCGTATGTGTGCGGTGTTAAGGATATGCAGTTATGTTAAAGTACCATTCCAATCATCTACATAACACACATACATCGTCATCTGCTTGCCTTTAAACTGTACATATTGTCATGATATAGAGTTTGTACCACTGGTACCCCGTCAACATCACCCAAGCGAAACACGCACCAATATTCATAAGGAGCCCTATATCAATATACACTCACCAGAACGGTAATGCACAGTCTAACGCGCTTATCATCTTGAAGCGCGAACCTTGGAATAAAAGGAACCTTTGAAGGAACCCTTAGCGAACCTTTGGAGGAGAATTTTGCAGGGCCCTTAATCATCAGAAGATGGCTTTGAAGTATATGCATGTGTAGCTATACTAAGGAGCCCTAAAGAACAATCTCAGTAGACACTCGAGCTTCAGTCTAACCCAAGCCGTACAGCCTTTAATTACACGCCCAAAATCACTCTCAAAGAAATCCCTAGTGGAATCAATAAAGGAACCCTAAAATTGTAATACACACTAAACCCTAAACCCTAAACCCTAAACCCTATACAGTAGAAGCCAGAAAGTTGGAACATCATTAGCCTCCTGCCCTTAAAGTACAGTATAAGGGATCCTAGCACCAATCCTCCTAAAGCCATGTTCCAACTTTCTGGCTTCTACTGTACTTCGCATGACTCGAGCCCCGGGCTGCTGAATCAGCGCCGAAAGCTTCGCCACACCGAGGCCGTCGGAGGCCAGGCGCCGGGAAAGGAACGACGCCTGGTCCTGCTATGAATTTAGGGTTTAGGGGTGTAGGGCTTTAGGGTTTAAGGGTTAGGGTTTAGGGGTTTAGGGGTTTAGGGGTTTAGGGCTTTAGGGTTTAGGGTTAGGGTTTAGGGGTTTAGGGGTTTAGGGGTTTAGGGGTGTAGGGGTTTAGGGGTTTAGGGGTTTAGGGGTTTAGGGTTTAAGATGAGTAAAGCTTATATATATATATATATTATACTTATATACATACAAATTCTACAATTCTACAAACATAGCACATGTATGTCAATACATGTGTGTGCCTTTGCTGTGTTTTTTTTATCATTCTGTGTTCAAGGGGCGGGGGGGGGCGAATTTGTAAGCCGTTTGAGGACTGAGGTGTTCAGGCTCAGGCTTTAGGATTTAGTTGCTGAGTTCATAGGCCCCCAAAAGTGTACGCTTTTAGTTTTATAGTGGGTAATATTATCCCAAAAAGTGTAAAGTGTATCCACTCAGCTACTAAGTTAGGGCTTACATAAGGCTAAGGGACCAGAGTTTCACAGTTGTTTGTCTTGTGTTTAGGGTTCTGAGCCTTTCATACGGGCTATATGTGTGTGCCCTGGTTTGGCAGTTGATTTTGCTATTCAATGTTTTGATATTGTACAACTATGATCGGACGGCCTGACATCGCCTGTAAAGGTGGTCAAGTACTGCATGGACTTCTGACGGTTTAGCATTTTGGGTTCAACTGATTCAACTGCTGCTCAGGGCTGAGGGCGCAGGATGGCTTAGGCACACCCCAAGGGTCCAAAGGACCCAATAATTAGGTACTTGGGTTTCGGATAGTAGTTATGTAGGTTACTATTTGGGAGAGCGTATGATAATTAGGTACTCGGACCCTTAGGGACAGGACTCAGGACTGAAGGTTGGATAAAGCCTCTGTTCGAGGTCCAGGATTTAGGATGTGGGGCCTCGAATGTGCCGTGACACGTTCGAAACGGGCTTCGTCTGAAGGGAAACGTAACTAAACACCCCAACGGCCAGATCCTGAACCCGGACTTAGTAGCTGAGTGGATACACTTTACACTTTTTGGGATAATATTACCCACTATAAAACTAAAAGTGTACACTTGTGGGGGGCCTATGAACTCAGCAACTAAGCTGAACCCCGCCGCGAAGTTCAAAGAAGCGAGCCTCCGTGAAATCGGCAGACGCCACACTGAGGATGTGCTTCCGAAAGCCCTGGGAAAGACTTTGGGTTGAGGGGTTCAGGGTTTTTAGGGTTTCTTTTGGGTTTAGGGTTTAGGGTGTAGGGTTTAAGTTTAGGGTTTAGGGTTTAGGGTTGAGGGGTTCAGGGTTTTTAGGGTTTAGGCTTTGGGGTTTGGGAGAGTTCCTGCACATCAAGCTCTACACATATAATCTACACCACGGATCCTCTAAATCTACATCAAAATTCAGGGCTAGGTTGCGATCGACAAAGCAAGGCTGTGCTCATCAACATATTCTGAGTTCATTCACTCAAATTTTTCGAATCGTGGTGCCCATGGCACTTCGCAGTGATCCATGTCATGGTGCCGCCAATGCCGAAGATGGCGGTGGCCATGCTTGTGCCATGAGTCACCTTCAGAACCAACAGCATCCTGCCTCACATTGACTCAAAAGCATCATAATCTAGGTTCCCCAGTAGCCCCTTAACAATAAGGGTACCCTTTTTCCTACTATTCGGTTTTAATAAGCGAACCCAAAAAGAAAAAGGGCAAAAGGGTACTACTGGAGAACCTAGTAATCTACGTCCTCACCAACAGGATGCCATCAGAACCGCCGCCCTTGTTTCACACACAAACATATTTTGCAACACTAGCAACCCTAAGGGTCCAAGTACCTGATAATCATATACTCTCCAAATTTCAGCCTACATAACTACTATCCTAAAACCGAGTACCTAATTATCGTGTCCTTTGGACCCTTGGGGCAAGGAACTGATCAATCCCTGCGGCCCGGAACAACGCAAGTCTCCAAGAATCCCTGCGGCTCTTTCAAGCCGTTTGAAGCCCTTACACGAAACCCTAAACCCTAAACCCTAAACCCCTAAGCCCCTAAACCCTAAACCCTAAACCCTAAACCCTATGAGATCCTGAATGAAGCCCCAGGAAGGCCCTCCAGAATCCCTAATTACACTTCTAGAAACCCCATCATCCGGAGCCAAAACCCTGAACCCAACCTTAAACTCAAAACCCTAAACCTTCACCTGAACTCCCAAAAACCCCTACAATAATAGGCATACTAAGAATTAATAATAACAATAATGATAACAGTAAAAACAATAAGAATATTCAAAAGGCACTCTCCGGCGCCTCTTGCGTCAGGTCCTTCACCGGAGTCTTCTCACTCCGCAGAGCTGCCCCGAGGCGTTTCGACCTGGGATTAGCGGCTGAAACTGCCTGGACTCTGAAAAGGGTGCTGTAAGGGTTGAAGGGTTTAGGGTTATAGGGGTTTAGGGATGAGTCGATAATAGTGTAAGGGACACGGGGTGTAATGACTCTGTACTAGGGGATATCGAGTTGAAGCAAGTCAAGGAAACTAGGAACCATCAGCTGCAGGTGCCTGAACTTTGACATTGGCTTCGAAAGTCGGATTTGAAGCATCCCGCGTTTTGGGCCAAGCCGCAGGCAGATCACTGAACCCTGCAAACCCTAAACCCCCAACCCTAAACTACTCAACCCGAACCCTAAAACCTAAACCCTAAACCCTAGAGTCTAGAGTAAAGACGAAACCCACAAACCCTCTGAACACAGACCCCAAGCCGAGCTTGGAAAGTTACACCAAGCCGCGTCGGAAGCGTCTCACAACAACGGACGGGGTTTACGGGCTTTCCCTAAGGGTCCGAGTACCTAATTATCATATACTCTCCAAATAGTAACCTACAAAACTACTTTCCGAAACCAAAGTACCTAATTATTGGGTCCTTTGGACCCTTAGGGTTTGGGTGCGGGGCTTTAGGGCTTTGAAACTAGGCTTGGGGCTTAGGTCTCGCACTGGAAGACATCCCATGAGAAACATATCTACCATCTCAATCGCAAGAAGCAACCTGAAACACCTAGCTTAGCGTCGAATTTGCGACGCACCGCCTTGGTGAACCTGGCATCTGTAAAGGGCGTCGTAGACCCTGCACGCATCTGCACAGCGCCGAATTCGAAAGAAACGTTGCAACGCGGAAACCTCGACCCCAAACCACTACCTAAACCTCCCAAAAGTAAGTAGAATAATGGCCCAATACCTATAAAAGGCCATTATTCTACATACTTTTGGGGTCCAAGTACAGGTAGAAGCCCAAAAGTTGGAAACCCCATAGCCTCAATCCTGAAGAGTAATGCATAGGGAATCCCAGCACTATTTGGCCTTAATCCGGTTTCCAACTTTATGGGGTTTACTGTAATCCCGGGCTCCTGGAACCCCTGGCCCGGCTCTGGGACTCCCGACAATGCGCTTGTCGCGACCTGACAGAGGTCTACTTAGAGGATCATGGGACTTAGTAGGGTTCCTTAAAGGGCTCCTTTAAGGGATTCTTTAGGGTTTAGGGTTCTATGAGGGGGGAGTTTAGGGCACTTGGAGGATCATGGGACTTAGTGTATAGGTTATATTTGGGGTTATAAGTCCCCTAGTGGGGCTATCCTAATTTTACTAAGTCCCATGAGCCTTCAGGTAGCCCTTTCACCAGTTCCAGAGAATATGGAGTTCGATGATCCGATGTGGCACAGGATTCTGCTGAGGGGATTAAGCTTAGGATTGTGCAGATACCGGCGGCTCGGGTCTAAGGCTAAGCTGCCAAGACGGTTTATAGCCTCGCTTTCTCAGTACCGCTCGGCGTTGTGCTAGCAGTGTCCAGCGTCCCATCCATCACATAGGGGGTGGGGCTAAATTGGAATAGGTTTGGGGGGGTGTCTTGTAACCAACTGCGCCAAGCAACCTTGAGGAACAAAATTGGTAACTATAGGCCCCTACCGTATTACATCTAAGAGCGCTAGCTGCACCCAACTCATGCCAGTGCCATTCTTAGACTCACTATACAAGGGAATACTAGGGACTAGGGCTTTGCATCTGTGTCCTCGTGCGTCATCGTGCAAATACACCCGGAAGTCCACCGAATAGTACCATTCTGTCCTATATGCACTATGATGTATCATTAGTAATCAGTCAGGCTCATAATTTCTGTTGCGCTCAGCAGCTTGGATAGAGTGCTGCCCTCGATTTCCATGGAGACAAACTCGAATCCAGACGGGGCGGGTAGCTGAGGCCGTTCCCAAACACCAACCCCTCCTCCCCCTCAAAAAAAAAAAAAAGCAATCCTCAACCCCAAACTCCGAAACCATAAAGCCCATGTACAGGAGCAGGAGCTGGTCCTCGTGGCTCAACGACTGCCATTCGGGTCTGCAGATTGAGGATATTACTACAGGGTTTAGGGTCGAACATTTTGATCCTTGCTCGAGAAGGGTTCAAAACCCTGACAACACGTACACGCCTTTCTATAAAACCCAATAGCAGCTACTATAGCGGCCTTTAGAGCCGTAGTAGGCAAGTGTAGAAGTGTAGTAGGCATGTAGAAGTGTAGAACCCTCGTAGAAGAACACCCGGAAACCCTTCAAGGGGCCCTAAGCCCCACCACCCTGAATCCTAAAACCCTGAACTCTCAAACATCCTAAAACCTTCTTAAACTCAAAAACTCAAGACTCTAAACGCTACACCCCAAGCCCCACAACCCTAACCCTCCAAAGGGACCTCCAGCAACTTCTCTAGCGCCGTGAGGGCCAGTTTACCTCATTGCCGGGGGTTCTTGTCATGCGAGTTGGATATGGTGGTTGTGAGGATACAAAGAGGATGCTTTATGAGAATACGATAAGGATTACCGACGGGCTCTGCAAGGGTTGCTATGTGGCGGGTTGAGGGGTTTAGTGTCGTAGCGTTTAGGGTTAAGGATTCCTGTCCTTCGCAAATGACGTGCTAATATGAGGAGTATATAAGGATCATTAAAGGGTGTTTTAAGGCTGCTCACTCTTACTATATATGGCTTATAGATTTTACAAGGGTTTCAATTCGAGTTGGGTCCTAGCGCGCCAGGAAAGGAGTTATGGTTTTGTGTTTGCGGGTTAAAAGTCAGACCTTAGGGCCTTACTTTTAGGGCCGCATAGGGATGGTAGGGTTTAGGGTTTAGGGTTATGGGACTTAGTAAGTCAGGTTATAAGTAGGTTATAGTCGGGATAACCCCACTTAGGGGACTTATAACCCCAACTATAGCCTACTTACTAAGTCCCATGATCCTCTAAGTAGGGCTGCATAGGGATGGTAGGGCTTTATGAGATCTTACAGCAGGAATGTTGAAGCGGGTCTCTGGTGGAAAAGTTGCTCCGGAACTCAGCTTAAGTTGCCATGGCAAGGACAGCAGCTATGTTGTCGCCATCGCCAAAGAATTCTCTGAGAACGCCAAGCGCAACAGGAATCCGGGACCAGGGAAGCTCTCGTCGTAGCCGGGACTTTTGGCACGCAGCTTTGCCAGCTTTGCCAGAACAGCAGCTGGACCTGAGGTTGAGGGTGTGGCAGACTGCGCAGCCGAGATGAAAGCCGTGTCACTTCTCGAAGAGTTTGAACTTCGGCGGCATCGTTGCAACTTTGCATCCGTTCAGAGAAGCTTGGACAAGCAGTGCACGTAAGTACCGTCTTCACTGCCACTCAGCGTAACAGCCTCTTCTAGCTTCTAGAGTTCAACCTGACATGACCCACTAGCACCAAGTCGCATCAAACCAATGGCGAAAAACACTGAGCACCCCTAAGCGCATAGTTTTGGGATGCTTCGCGTATATACCTCGATGTCTGCGAACCCCACAGAAAGCTTCAACCACCAAAATACTGAACCAGAGGTGCCTTTCGTATCTCCAACCTTCCTATGTAACCCTAAGGGGGCCCTCAACCTAAAGCAAAAGCCTCTCCTTAAAACCTCGCGTCCATATAAGCACTTCATACGTACACCCTACACCCGAAACTCGAGACCTGTTTAAGTATTGAATGCAACACCCTTCGAAAAGCCTTTCTTAAGCCTTATGAAACCATTAATTATTCCATTATGACACTATCCTCGTGGAACCCCTTGCAAGTTGAGTTTAAAGTGCCCTTCAGCGTGATTTGTCCCGCAAACTCTACATCCTAAAGCTTAAAGCCCCAAAACGCTGAATCTTGAAAGCGAACGCCCAGACTTTGGGGTTAAAACGCTAAAAACATGAACCCAAAGGAACACGCCAAAAAGCAACAACGTCGTGAACCCCGAACCCCGGCATCTCTGGGCCAAGCTGCTCCCGGGGGCCCATGAATCCTAGATTGAAAAGCATACGGTTGATGGACAAAATCCTGCAATACTTTAAGTACCCTAAACTATGGGAATTATGGTATATTCCTTATAATGGGTAGTGCAGGATTTTGTCCATCAACAGTATGGTGTAAATTCAGGGTTTAGGCTGTAGGGACTAACATTTCGGGTTTAGGCTTTGGTGAGTCTGATGTGTAAGTTTAGCACAACCCTCATGTCCCACCTTTGCATCGAAAACCTTGACCCTGAAATGTAACACCTTTTCTTTGGAAGGGAATCCCAAAACCTAAACCCCTAAACCTTTAAACTCTAAACCCTAAACCTTAAACCCTAAACCCCTAAACCCTAAACCTTTAAACCCTAAACCCTAAACCTTAAACCCTAAACCCCTAAACCCTAAACCCCTAAACCCTAAATCCCGAACCCCGGCCTGAACCCTAAACTCTAAACCCTAGAAAAGCCCTGAAAATGATACCGCAAGTCAGGGTCTAGCTCAACTCGAACCTCGAGAGCCTGAACCCCTCAGACCACCCGAAGACCCAAACTCTAAGCCTCTGGGCTTAGGGTTTTGGGTGTTGGGGTTTAGGGTTTTGGGTTTAAGGGTTTAGGGGTTTAAGGGTTTAAGGGTTTAGGGTTTTGGGTTTTGGGTTTTGGGTTTAGGATTTAGGGTCTTGGGTTTAGGGTTTAGGGGTTTAGGGTTTAGGGTTTTGGGGTTAAGGGTTTAGGGTTTAGGGTGTGGGGTTCCGGGGTTTAAGTGTTTAGGGGTTTTGGGTTTTGGGTTTAGGGGTTTAAACCGAGGTGCAATGCATGACTTGAACCCTAACTATAAACCCCCCAAACCTAAACCCTAAACTCTAAACCCCTCATCCCTAGAAGCTCTAGCCAAAGCGCCCTTCATGATCTAAACCCTAGAGACCCCCACAACCTAAATATCCAACCAAGGTGCCCTTCATGATGACTTTCTCGGCCCTGTTTGACAACACGGCGAGCTCCCGTCGAGCGACAGCTGCCGGCCTGCGCAAAGCATGGGGCTTGGAGGAATTTGATTTCGGGGTTGGGATGTTTGGGGTTTATAGGGGTTTAGGGTTGAGGTTCGGGTTTAGGGTTTGAGGGTTTAGGGGTTGAGGGGTTTGCGGGTTTGGGAATTTCGGGTGTAGGGGTTTGGGGGTTCAGGGGTTCGGGGTTTGGGGGGTTAGGGGGGTTTAGGGTTAGGGGTTTTAGGGGTCAGGGCGATTGGGGTTTAGGGTTTCGGTTTTAGCCGACCTAAACATCTGTTCAGGGAGCCAAACAGGTTTTGCCAGGGGTTCATATGGATTGTATATGTAATGTGCTAGGGTCTCTATCGGGATTTGGCGCACAGCGCGTATACCCAGGGTCTATGAAGGCCACAAGGCATTTCAGGATCTGACTCCTGAATCACACTGGGCTGCACTTCTCTTTGCACCTCAGCAGAGCCGGTTTCCTGTTGCTCCAGCAAGGTCATGATTCGCCTTCCCCACATGCCCACTGTATGGCCGTCAAGTTTCCAAGAGCTGAATCGATGTCGTGAGGTCCCCAAACGAGTAGGTCTCCTTGTCGCGCTGACAACTTAAACCAAGCCAGCTGCCTGACCTGAAAGTCAGGAGCAGAGTCTGGCAAGGCTGGAAATGCATCCATGCTTCCTCGATGGACCTCTTACATTCTTCGACATTGACCTGCAAGTGCTTGAAGGAGCCATGCTACATTAGAGTGTAAGATGTCTACAGGGCTAAGGATTAAGGGTTGTACTGTTTTAGCCTGGGGTTGAAAACTTTACGGGGACTTTAGGTTTGGGGTTAAGGGTTCATGGCTTAGGGTAGTGCCAGTTGTATTACAGCTTGTTTAGGATCTACTTTTCCAAAGCTTTGTCAGGGCTACGTAATCACGGCCTTTTTGTGGGGATTCATGCAGACGTCTGAATAACCGTCTAGCCCCTACGTGTAACTCTATCAGATACATCAACACACATGTTTAGTCATTAAGTCCCCTATCAACCCCAACAGATCTCGTATAAACCCCTCAAAGAACCCTGCCTACACAACCCTGTTCAGATCATTCAGGCCCGACAGCTACGAATTTGTTCGAAGCTTCAGAAAACTCCAGGCGATATCAGACGTCCAAGTTTCGAGAAGACTGGCTTTATGTTTAAGGGCTTCACTAACCCTTGGGTTTTAGGGGTTAGGCCGTAATGTTGTAGTGACAAAACTACTATACTACATTGCGGCTTTGGGGCTACCGGTATGGTTTACGACTCATAAACTCTACAAAGTCTGGGGAAATGTTGTTCAGAACCACTTTAATGCTCTTGGGGTCCCATCATGATCCCTTCCTCTGGAGACAAGGCTCCTTCTTGACAGTGTTCCTGAAGGGTTTAGGTAGGGTTTAGGGTTTAGGGTCCTCAAGGGTTTAGGTAGAGTTTAGAGTTTAGGGTCCTTAAGGGGTGAGGGGGTTGAGGGTGTAGCGTTTAGGAAGTTTCGGGTTGAAGGTTTGTGGTTTCCCCCTATCGAACCAAAACTCCAGGAGCCAAACCCTAAACCCTACACTCCCAAAGCCTAATTCACCCTAAACCCTAAACCCTAAACCCTACACCCCCAAAGCCTAATTCCCCAAAAATCTAAACTTACCCTAGCCCCCCAATCCTAACCCCCTAAATCCTGAGCCCCAAGAATAGAAGAGGCCATTGGGTAATGTAGGAGCCTGATTAAGAAGCCCTGGGCCTGTATTAGGGTTCCTTATATGAATCCTACTAGTTTTGGTTCCTTAATCAGGTTCCTACATTATTGGGTATTTTGGGTATAGAAGAGTCCAGGCTAGAGTGCAAGCGGTTTCCAGGTTTGGCGGTTTAGGGTTTGATCTGACAGGGCCGAGAGTCTAGCAGACTGCATACACCGCTGAGGAACTTGCGCAACGTCCACGCAACCACTCCAGCGTCCCAGAATCCCCCAGAGACTCCAAAACCCCTTAATTAAGGCAAAAACCTTAAATAAAAATATGGTTCCCTGATACGATTTAAAGTATATTCCTTAAAAAAGGGGGGCAAGCCATCGTAAACCCTCCAGCCCTTACTAATTAAACCCAGCCCTGACCCCCGGAATGCCAACAGAAACCCTAAACCCTAAACCCTAAACTCTAAACCCTAAACTCTAAACCCTAAACCCTAAACCATAAACCCCCAGAATGCCAACAGAAAAGACGGATTGCTGAAAGCCCCCAGGTAAGAAGACGCCCTCTGCAGAAGCCCTAAAGTCCGCAAACCCTAAAGCTAAAGCACTAACTCGCCTTTATTCTAAATATGTAATAGTATATATATATATATATATAATATTATATTATATTATATTATAATATATTATAATATATTATATATAATATATAATATATAATATATTATNATATATTATATATTATATATTATATATTATATATTATATATTATATATTATATATTATATACTATATATTATATATTATGTATATAATATTATATATATATATACATATCCTAAACCCGAAACCCTGAATCTGACATACCCGGAGCCTAAGCCCTGAAGTGCGCCTGCCCCCGTGAGATGCATCTTCCCGGGCAGTTTCGGTGCTCGAGGTCTGCACCGGGGACCGGGGCGCGGAAGCTTCCAGACTTAACAACTTAGGGTTCGGGGTTTTGTGGGTTTTAGGTTGGGTACTGCCACCATACAGTAACGATCTATAATAGGGCTACTATTAAGGGCCTTATGTATCTATATTACTTACAAATTCAATGTCACTGAGTGTGGGCAGTACCCAAGTTTTAGGGTTTAGGGCTTCGGGGCTCTTCAGTTTGTAGCGAGGGCCTTGGCGGGGGTGCAAGGTAGCGGCCTCGATGTTTACAGTAGCGTTCCTTTGGCAGGATCCGGAAAGGGCTCTATAAGGGTTATAACTACCATGGGCCACTATGAAGGTTCTACAACGGACCCCTTGTGGCTTGCGGATGTAAGGGCTCCTTCAAGGACTCCAATAAAGTTCCTGAATGGTTCCTTTGAGGTTACAGGGGGTATCTAGAGTAGGTGGCTAATGTCTTGGAAGAGTTCTATAATGGTTCCGGTTTTGGGCTTGGGGCTAATTATAGTAGAAGCCAGAAAGTTGGAACATCATTCTCCTCATGCCCTTAAGGTAAATTATAAGGGATCCTAGCACGAATCCTCCTAAAGCCATGTTCCAACTTTCTGGGTTCACTCTAAACCCTGAATAGGGTTTAGCAGTTCAAAGTTTATAGGGTTTAAGGCTTAGGGCTCAAGGGTGTGCCGTTTAGAGTCTAAGGATGAGGGTCCCATTTGGCGGGGTCCTTGTTACTTAAAGTAGGGTTCCTTAAAGGGCTCCTTTAAGGGATTCTCTAGGGTTTAGGGGTCTATCAAGGGTTCTATAAGGGGGGAGCTTAGGGTACTTAGAGGATCATGGGACTTAGTAAGTAGGTTATAAGTAGAGTTATAAGTCCCCTAAGTGGGGTTATCCTAATTATAACCTACTTATAACCTTACTTACTAAGTCCCATGAGCCTTNTGGGACTTAGTAAGTAGGTTATAAGTAGAGTTATAAGTCCCCTAAGTGGGGTTATCCTAATTATAACCTACTTATAACCTTACTTACTAAGTCCCATGAGCCTTCAAGTAGAAGAATGGCTTACAATTCCAAGGTGCGCTCGTTTGGAGATGCGCTTTTCGCTCTAACCAAAACTGCAAACCGTACCTCTACACTGAACCTGACCTAGACCCTGATTTGCAATACCTTTTCGGGGCATCAAAGTAAAGTAAGCCAAAAATGCTGGGCTTTGAGATAAACCGGCAGAAAGAAAGGAATAAGCTTGTATTTCACAATACTTCCTTCAAGGCACTTTAAGGAACAGGTTACAACAAATATTAACGCATGGTACTCCAGAACCCACCCCTAAACCCTAGGGCCCTAGACACTAAACCCTAAACCAGTTATATAAGCCACCTGTATAGGAACCCTTATAGATCCCTTCAAAGGAACCCTTATAAATCCCCTAAACTCTAAACCCTTAAATCCTTAAACCCTTCAATCCTAATTTTAAGGAACCCTTTATAGATCCCTTCAAAGGTTACAGTAAACCCCATAAAGTTGGAAACCGGATTCAGGCCAGATAGTGCTGGGATTCCCTATACATTACTCTTAAGGATTGAGGCTATGGGGTTTCCAACTTTTGGGCTTCTACTGCAGGATGCTGAGGGTTGATTATGGGTTTAGGAAACCCAAAGCCTACAGCCATCCGGGTCCCGAAATTTCATCCCCTTGGAGCTGCGAAAAGCCCTGCGGCCAAGTTTTAGATTGAACCCAAGAATCCCCTTGGCCAGGACCCTGCCTTGGCATTGGAGGCTGCATCTCGCAGGGCTTGGTGCAGCTCCCGCGCGTCCTTTAAGGGATCCTTTGAGGGCTCCTTTCAGGGTTCCTTTAAGGGTTCTTTTCAAGGTTCCTTTAAGGGATCTACAGGGGTTCCTTTAATGGTTCCGTAAGGGGTTCGGAAAGCTTATTGTCATAGGTCTTAACTGACACTGACAACCCTTTGGGAACCTGCAGAACTTTTTGGAAACTCGCAGAGAACTCCGTACAGAGAATCATAGAAACGCCGTGATTAAAGCATCCTTGTTAGAAGAACTGAGCAATCAAGCCGCTACAAGGGTTGTTGTCAAAATTATGGTCCCTTTTAGGGTCCCTATTATAATACGGCACCTATTATTTAGGGTATCCAAAAAGGGACCTTCATTTTGACAACTACCCACAAAGCTTCAAAGCCACTCAAGATCCTTAGCTACGGCCGTTTTGGGGGCTCTCTTTGCTCGATGGTTTACGGTTTCCGTTCCGCCAGCCACGCTTTTGTGCTCAGCGGTTTGGTACTTGAATGAACTTTCCTGTGATGGCTTCATTCTGGGCTCTGTGAAAACCCCAGTTTATAGATTCCCTTTCGGGTTTCGATCCCTCTGAAGATGGCGTGGTTTCTTCATCAGAGGTCGGCATTAAGATTCAGGAGCTTTAGAAAGGATGTTGCTGGCGTCGGGCTTCGAGATTAACAAAGGCGACTGGATGATTGGAATAAGGTTTGGAGGGTATACTACATGTCCTACCTAGAGTCTCCATTGTAGTTCCTTTTTTGGTTAACCAGAATCTCTATTATAGGATCCTAACCATAAAACTGGTTAACCAAAAAAAGGAACTACAATGGAGACTCTAGGTAGATTAACTTACAAGGGACGTCATAAGTGGTTGGCTGATCATCAGCGGGTGCCGTAGCCCACTCTGACTCTTTGGCGGCCCTGCCACCGAGACTCCGTAAACCCTAACCCTGACCCGGAACCCGAAACCCTAAACTCTAAACCCTGAACCCTAAACCCCAAGAACCTGACTCCGGAACCTAAACCCAAAAACCGTAGCTGAACCGGGCATTGGTTTTCTCAGGGCTCTGCTCGAGTTAAAGAATAGGAACGGGGCTACTATGCTCAAAGTGGCCTCAGTAATTAGACTCTTTGGGGTGGTGTATGAGAGTACGCGGGCTTCTGGAATCCCTAGCTTTGCATTCGTCGCAGGCACCATTCATCGGCAGGTGACCACACTATCCCAAGAAGTTCCGCAGATCCTAAAAACCCGTGTAGCCCCTGGCCCTACCTGCAGCCCAAAACTCTACAAAGAGTAAGCGACCCCATGATTATGGAGCATAGCACTTAAGGCAGTAGGTTATTGGGTTCACAGGTATACGCCCCAAAAGTCTCCAACAGTCCACAAACACCCTGGGCAGGAAATCCTCAAGTTCTCCCTTTAGAACCTACATTAGGGTTTAGGGCTTATAGTACCATAATACTATAGTACCATAATACTATACTACTGTACCATAATACTATACTACCATAATGGGTTATTTAGAGGCATTTTCAGACCACGCTCCTTCTCCAGGGCTGCCGGAGTTTCGAAACCACCTACGCCGGATGCCTTCAGGTGGGCAGCATTTCGGTTTGGGCTGTAGGGGTTTAGGAATCAGGGGTCATGGGATATGTGGGATATGGGTTTAGGGTTTGATGGAGTAGGGGTGTTAATATACGTTCACCCCTATCCAAAAGGTGCCCGATGTACACTCCCCAACATCCGTGATAGAAACCTTAAGCACTAAACCTCTTATGAACCCCCACGGGAACCCATAACACGAGACTCCATATGTGTATGTATATTCTACATGTGTATATATATATATATGTATGTACACACGTGTATGTAGATATATATATATATATATATACATATATAGAGAGAGAGAGCGAGTGATGTGCATTTACAAACAGATGTGTTAACACGCTCCCTTATTTGGGACGAGGGAAACTTCCAGGCTCCCGAATCGAATCTGGGAGCCGCAATGGAAAAGGGCTTGGGGTTCGGGGCTTGGGGTTGGTGTTTATAGGTTTGAGCTTAGGGCCTAGGGTCTATAGGGGTTTAGCGTTCACGGTTTATGGGACAGGTGTATGTAGAGATCGTAAGTTGGTCCCCAAATCCGCATTTGAACGGCAGTGGGGTGTTGTTGTTATAGGCTTCGGGTTCATTGAAGGTCCTTTCCGGCAGCAATAAGTAACCTGTAAGAGTCACATTGACATAGTACCGGTGGCCAAATAACCATTCGGCGTACATTTCAATATGTGGCTTATGAGGAAATCTATAAAGCAATGTCCTCACCTGTGATTCCGAATTCTTTGTTATTGCGCAGTACTTGGAGGGGCAGGGGACTTAGTAAGTAGGTTGTAAGTAGAGTTATAAGCACCCTAAATGGACTTACCCCAATTATAACTCTACTTATAACCAACTTACGGAGTCCCCTGCCCCTTCAAGTAGGGGCCTTAATAGTTAGAATAGGGCTCGTATAACGGGTTCTACGAGGGTTTCAAAAGGGTATATAGTATAGAGGCCTTAATAGTTAAGAGCACAGTGAACGCCAGAAAGTTGGAACATAGTTTTAGGAGGATTCATGCTGGGATTCCCTATACTTTAGTCTAAGGGCATGGGGCCAATGATGTTCCAACTTTCTGGCTTCTGCTATAAATAGATCCCTCACGGTTTAGGGTTTAGGGTTTAGGGACCCTAAACCCTAAACCCTAAACCCTAAACCCTATAGGGTTGCAGGCTTCAGATTTGGGGCTCAATGGATGAGGGTCAAGGGTCCAACTGAAGAACTTCCAGCAGAGCGAAGCCCTTCTGGCAGATTCAGGCAGCTTAGAAATTTCTGTGGCCTTTACCTTACCTTTGGTTGGTAGAGAATGGAGGAACGGGGTACAATGATAACTACTATTTCTACCATTCTTCCATTCCCTACTAACCAAAGGTGGGTTACGGCTTGTCGTGTGGAGGCTCAAAGCTGTCAGGATTTTAGGTCCTGTGGTCCCTTGCCAGCGGCCTTGGTCGCTGGCTGGGCCGCCGCGGCGGTCTTTGGAGGCATACTGTTGTGGTAAGCTGGTAAGCCAGCCGTGCCACTTTTTGGCTAAGTGGCGGGTCAGGTCCCGGCCCTTGCGCCACTTGCCCATGAGAAAGGCGGGGCCTTCTCCAGCTTTTTCCAGGCCCCTCTCGTAGCCTGCAATGAAGCCGACGACCCCATGGAAGCCCCACGGCCTCTGAGAATCTCTGAGGTGCTGTCCAAATCCCTCAGACCTACGGAAACTTAAAGCTGGAACCAGCAGACAGCCTAGTTATGGGGTCATGACCCTCTATCTGCGGGGTTTGGGGCTGAGAGCTATGGGCTTCAATATGGGAGTTTCCGCAAAAATAGGGGATCCAAATATAGTACCTTAAAACCCTAAACCCTAAACCCTAAACCCTAACATATAGGATCCTTATTATAAGGACCCCCAAATAAGGTACCCCTAACTTTCGGAAACTCCCATATTGTTGGGATCGGATTTGCGGTTTAGGGAGTTTGCCCCCCAAAACCCTTTACAACTACCTAGAGGCTCATACTCTACCCCTTTTTTTGGATACCTAATTTTTTTGGTTATGATCTCCTATAAAGAAAAGTAGATACCTTAAAAAAGGGGTAGGGTATGAGCCTATAGGTAACGGTAACGCCGCGTCAAAGTCGACAACAATCTCTAATCAGCAAGCTCACAACTCACAACCTCAATCACTCACGATCGCACGCCCAGAAAGCACGTTCAGTCCTTCAGCTTCAGGAAGGGCGCAATGAGCTCCTGAAAGTCGCGCAATGGCTTTTCTCGAAACCAGTCTCTCGGCTTTCGGCTTGCAGGGTTTGGGAGCTTTAGCTACTACAGGGGCCTAAAGAATTACCAATACTATGTATGATTGTAGTCTAATGGGCCGCAAAACCCTATTCCTATTATTAAGGATACTTATGTTCGCCAAACAGTGTGGCAATTTACTACACACTGTGCGGTTCTTGCGTCTGCGGCACGCAGAATTAGAAACGGTTGTCACGGTTGGTATCCACGCGAAGCGCCAGCCAGTCGCGTGACGAAGCTGCCGCACCCCCTCTCTGGTGCATTGTAATGTAGGGGCCTTAATAATTAGAATAGGGTTTGGGGCCCATTATACTGTAAATATAAGAGGGAATACAGTAGTCGTAGTTTGCGCTCATGCGGCCGCGTCCATGCCTGTCATGGTAACTTCTAGAAAGCTCCTCCCCCTTAAACTCCCGTGGAAAGCTCTGGAAAACCCCCCAGCAGCCCAATACAACCGTAAATCCCAGAGCCCCGCCGTAAACCGTATTTGACGAGGTTATGTACGTGGATCGAGGCTTTAGTTGACGCCAAAGACGACCTGCACAAAGTATAGACAGAGTGTAGTAAGTAGTAATAGTAGTATGGAATATGCTTTCCCTGCTGTGGCAACTTGAGAAAGACCAGATTAGGGATTCGGCTTTATGCGGCTTGTAAACTACCACAACTGACTTATTCAACAGGGTTTCAAGCCATACGTATCCTAAACCAAAGGATATAGTGACCCTCCCAACAAAGTAGGTTATAGCTATAGTCGTTGCAGATCGGCTCTACAGGGCTTAGGGCTGGACGAACGAAAGCACCCAAACTCGCTCGCGAAAGTCTTGATCCCACCTCCAGCTTTTGCAACATAGCCTGGCGATGTGGCTTTCCGGTTGGGGTTTGGGGTTTCAGGTTTCAGATTCAAGTTCCAGACTCGGTGTGCAGGGAGTTATCATATCGATATGGTCCCAACAAGGCGGCATTGGGCTTGAAGGAGACTTTCAATTCAGGATTGAAGTGTTCTGGAGGTTTACGGGCTTTTTCGGACATTTCCTAGCTCTGCGGTCTTTCCAGCCTGCATGCGAAACCCCAAACCCTATAGACCCTCCAACCCTACAACCCCTAAAGGCTCCCCAAGCCCATTAACACTCCAAAGCACTCTCAAACAGCCCCCTTTCCGTGAGGACCCAGGAACCCCCTTATACCTTATAAACCGAGTCAAGCCGTGTAAACCCCAGCAGCATAACCCCATGACCATGACGACTTCTTTCAATTGGACCACCAAGAAGTGTAAACAATAAACGTAAACCCAAAAGAACCAGAATAGAGGCCCTTAAACAGCCTACTTCAAGGAACCCTTCTCCTCTGGACCCTGTTCCCTAAGCTTAGAGGAGTGACGGAGGCCGCCTCCGCCTCTTCGACTTTTTTCCTCACCTCCTTCGTGATCTCCTGTACTTGAAGGCTCAGGGGACTTAGTAAGTAAGGTTATAAGTAGGTTATAATTAGGATAACCCCACTTAGGGGACTTATAACCCCAATTATAACCTACTCTAAGTCCCATGATCCTCTAAGTAGCAGTTTTGGTGATCCGGGCCTTTGTTGGGCATGCTTAGGGCTTGGGGTTGAGGCGTCGGGTACCCGAAACGTGAATGTAACGTCTTACCATTCTCAGCTCGACCCAAACCAAAATCCCCCTAAACCCTGAGATTATACAACCTCCTGTCTACCCAGGATGCTTACAGGGCCTGAGAAGAATAGAACGCTTCATCGGGTTGAGCGCCTTAAATTTCCCAAATACCTACACTGCATTATTACTATCCCAAAC
Organism: Symbiodinium sp. clade A Y106; assembly: GCA_003297005.1. Taxonomy (NCBI): domain Eukaryota; class Dinophyceae; order Suessiales; family Symbiodiniaceae; genus Symbiodinium; species Symbiodinium sp. clade A. Next base: position 74,596 of record BGNK01001126.1, on the reverse strand, counting down.
CCAAGCACCTGGAGCATCTAGTAAACAGGACCGGGACACGTTAGAGTACGATTTGATGGGGGGTGATATTCTAGTGTAGCTATATGTTTAGGGCCAGAGAGGCAAGGGCTATTAGATCTATTCTGGTACATGCCTCTGCAGTGCACTCTGCGAAGGTTTAACAAGCATTCTAATGTTGGGTAATTATTGATATTGGTTTCTTTGGGCTCCCTGATACATTTATCGTATAACCCCCGGCGAAGCCTAGTCTGACTATACAGGCGCAAGAACCCTGCAGGGCCCCTACTTGGAGGTTGGTGGGTAGTTATAAGTGGGGTTACAAGTCCCCTAATATGGGTTATAGGTACAGTTACCTATAACCCCACTTATAACTAGCCATGAACCTCCAAGTAACAGTTTCCATGTCAGGGGCTTCTTGTGGCACATGTTTAAGGAATCATCGCCTCGATCGGAGGCAAAGGCGCACTTTGGAAAAGCAACGCTTGGAGCTCTGGGTAGCTAGAAGTAGGGTTTCAGATACGCCCTCATGGGCGTTATGCCTTAGCCTACCCTCCATGGTTGTAGGTTCCCTTTAGTGTTGCGTCTATGTTAACAGGCTTTCACCTCTACCCCGGTCAAAGATGTGATTTAGAAAGGGTAGGTCACGATGTTCCATGGTCTGCCTAGCTTCTAAACGAAATACCACATCCACCAAGCGCGACCGTAGTGAGTCCCACATCCATAAAGTGGGCCAAGCCTAAAACCTTAGAAGCAAACCGAACACACATCGAACCAAGAACGCAGCCCAAATCCTAAACCCACCCTACAGCACCTTGTAGGAACCCTTACGATTTATAGGAACCTTCAATGACAGGAAGCAGAAAGCCCGAAACCCGGAACTAAAGTCATGGAAACTCTCAATTCTACAACCCTAAAACCCCAACACCCTACAGCCTTAAGCCAAAAGCTATGATTACATTAAATTTTGCATTACATTCTATCTATATCATAGGTATATGGGTGGTTGTCAAAATTAGGGTCCCTTTTTGGGTACCCTAAATAATAGGTGCCGTATTATAATAGGGACCCAAAGAGGCACCCTAATTTTGACAACCGCCCATATCATAGGCATATTCAAGTGAGTATTAATCGGGAGCTCCTCGGCTGCTTCGGACTCGGCCTGCAAGGCGCTCTTCGCCCTCTCGGCGGCCTTGAAAAATGGAGCGTTCGGGGGGAAGCAGAAATAGGGGTTAGGGTTTAGGGTTTAGAGTTTAGGGTTTTGGAGTGTTGAGTTTGGGGCTTAGGGTTTAGGGTTTGGGGTTTGGGGTTTAGGGTTTAGAGTTTTGGGTTTGGGGCTTAGGGTTTAGGGTTTTGTGTTTGGGGTTTAGGGTTTGGGGTTTTGTGTTTGGGGTTTAGGGTTTGGGGTTTAGGGTTTGGGGTTTAGGGTTTAGGGTTTAGGGCTTAGGGTTTCCTTTGCAGGGATCCGAAAAGTGCTCTACAAGGTTTCTGCAACAAGAGGCGCATCAAGGCGTCATATGCATAGGGGCTTGAATGGCTAGAATCGGGTTTGAGGGTACTTGATACGAAAGTTACAAGTGGACAAGCTGGCTGCTTAGTTCCGGGTTTAGGCTTTAGCGTAATGTGGTCTGGGTTCTTGTTAATCTACGGCTACGGGGGATTTAGGGTACATTGGTTGGGGCCAGGGTGTTTTGGGTAACGTGTTGTTGGGCCCAAAGCTCTCACTTTCAAACAGACACCTGAAAAAAAGGCCTGCAGAGTTCTGAGTTTGGGGGCTTAGGACCTGTCCCAGGATTGTTGGGTTTATGATTCCCCAAGAGAGAAACCTAAACTCCTGAATTAGGAATATGAGCTTATGAGGGATCCCCAGGACCCTATTATAGATCCCTTATAGAACCCTTAAAGGAACCCCTATAATAAGCTAGCAATGACCATTTCCATTTTCTAACCATGCACACCCCCCTAGCACCCAAACCGTAACAACCTATACCTCAACCCCTAACCCACCGAAAGACCTATAGGAATACCCCTAGGATGGAACCACCAGAAAACCCACACCAAGACCCACATAGAAAAACCCCAACCTCAACCCCATACACCCGCACCTCCATAGAAAAACCCATATTCCCCAACCCGAAATCCCTAACCCTTGAAAATGGAAATGGTCAAGGCTACGCCTTAATGGAGAGCTTACGATCTCTATCATCTCAAAAAAAATATCTATAATAGGAATCTGGTTTAGGAAGAAGGTTTAGGGATAAGGTAGGAATAAGAAACAAGAATAATATTATTCGAACAAATAGTATTATTATTGCTTTATTGCTTAGGCTTGATTAGATCGCCGTATTCTTCTTCAATATCCTTAATACTTGTATTCAACCACTTAACGCCATTCTTTGGTTTTTCATCTATATATTTAGTGTCTTTGTTTCCTCCAATGTTACAAAGTATTTCAATATGTACAATCAAGTCTGAATATTGTTTTATTAGCTTTTTATCTTCTTGGATTTTACCGTCTAAAAGAGATATATCACATCTAACATTCAAAACACCGTGAGTATCAAACACACTTTCATATACGTTAATTAACTTTCTTAACTCATTAAATTTATTTAGGTGATCTGTTTCATTTATTTTTATATCATATAATATCTCTTGGACATACTTCACTTGCATTCTATATGTTTTTAAGTTTGTATAATCCATTTTCCACTTAATATTTATCGGCGATATTTCTTTAAGTGTTTTTCTCCAGAAATTCTTTTCTTAAGACCTATCAACAGGAATTTCAATAATTATTCTGTCCTTATGTTTGCCGAATAGCATAACATAATCTTCTAAAAACTCATCATTCATCAGTAACTGATGGACGTGATTGAATACTTTCTCAGGATCGGATTTTAGGTTTCTCGGGTGCTTCTCCTCCGGCAGAGGCCCGTGATTTGGCCTTGTGAAGAAAGACTGCCTGGTCGTCTTCACTACAGGAATACCAGTCAGCCAACTTCAAGCTTGCAAACCTGCGTGCAATCTTCCTGGAGTCCCCCCCCCTCTTCTTGGGCTTTTCGCTTAAGCTCCTTGCCGCGGGGCAGCTGGTCAAGCTCTTGCAAGAAAAGGTTGCGGGCTAACGTGCTTAGTTTAGGTGCCATGGCAAGCTGGATTCTTCAAAAGCACGAGGGCGAGGGGACAGGACTCAACAGCAAAAGATTCGAACCAAAAGCACACAACATGCACCCTAGACCACGTCCGGATCTCAATTGTGTCTCGCGGAATGTGGTCACAGCAGGTCACTTCTGTCATGCGGAATATATAGTGCTCAATGAAGTTCACAAGCCTCCATGGTCCCATCAGCGCAGAAGTTTTGACACCAGGAATACGTAGCAAGCCTTTACTAAAGCTAAAGCAGCCCCTGTAGCACCCTTGTAGAACTCTTTAAGCACCTTTTGAAAATAGAGCTTTGTTTTAATTCCATATGCAGCCCCTATATGGAAGCCCTCATGGCACCCTTCAAAATAATATCCTTAAACGGCCCCTTCAACAACCCCCCGCCTCGACCTTAGCGAAGTTTTTCTTCGCCATGGCCATCTGCCAGCCGGGTTCAAAGTTTAAGGTTTAGCTGTTCCTGTACAGGTTCCTGTCAGGTTCTATTTGGGACCTAGGGTTTAGGGTTTGAGCATTGGGCTTCGGTGTCTGGATTTTGGGGTTTGGGTTTGGGGTTTAGGGGCTGGGTTTAAGGGCGCAGCCTTAGTGCGGTGGTCAACCCGAAGCAGCAAGCGGATGCCGCTTCAACCCGAAGTTATCTTTCGCAGCACGGAGGAAGAGGCTGACTTCTTGTCCCACGATGCCTTTGCACCACAGGCAGTGCATCGCATCGTGAATACAGCGCTACACCGATAGCAGACAGGAGTCTCGGCAAACGATGCTGCCGGGATCATATATAAAACCCTACAGTTTTTGGGACTCCTTGAGCTTGGATTTCGCTCTGCTGCCGGAGAGGAGTCGCAGGTACTCGTCAACTTCCTGCTTCGTTTGTGGCAGAGCGGATTCCAGACCTCAACACCCGAGCCGCTGACCCTAAAATCTAAGCTCTTTGTGTCTAGGGGTTAAGGCCTGGGTTTCGGGTTGCAGCATCTACCTGGGACATACAGCGGGAAGCCCATGAATTTGCCCACACAGCAAAAAGGTGGGCTCCATTAGGTCTTTGCAGGATCAGGGGGGCTAGGAGACACAATCATGGGCCAATTGCCAGAACCGAGATCATGCGAGGAGCCGAAGACAGCTACTGTAGTTGCATGAGTTGTCTGCCAGTTGCTTGCCTACATCGGCGTGCATTGAGCTTTTTGGTACCAGTACTTGCCTACATCGGTGTGCATTGAGCTTTTTGGTACCAGTACTGCCCGAGGTTCAAACTGCATGAACAGCCTCTTAGAGATGCACTCGGACATGCAGTAAGCAGCAGAAACAACGAATGGTGCGCCCCGATGACAGCAGAAGAGGGTGGCAGCCCAAGCCGCCCTCCCCACATGAAGGTACGATAGGATTCTATAACGGTATGTACTCCAAGCACTTGCAGTAAAAGCCAGAAAGTTGGAACATCATTATCCTAATTGTTAATGCCCTTGGACTAAAGTAATTACTCCAAGCAGTTACAGCAAAAGCCAGAAAGTTGGAACATCATTATCCCAATTTTTAATGCCCTCAGACCAAACTATAGGGAACCCCGACCCTAACCTTCCTGGCTCACAGCCTCGACCCCAACTTCTGAACGGATTCAAGCCGAAGTGGTCAAATCCGAAAGACCTCAAAACCACGCCTGCTTCTGCAGCAGCGACAGTGCTGCCACAGGCACCTCCCAGAACAACAGAAGCAGGTGGCAGGTTTTACAGTGGCGTTTGGGGATAAGGGTATCGGGTTTACTTGCTTCTGCAAGTCACACTGGTGATACTTCATGGCCATTAGTGCCACGACATGCAGACCTGCTTCTGCAGCTGATACTACACTGCTGCATATTCTGTATCACTGTGCCGGCCCATAACATGTACACACCTTGAACGAAGGATCCCTCTAGTTGAAGGTATATGTCCTGTTTAAGGGCTTCCATTGCTCTGCGTCCATCAGGTCATGCAGGGGTCATAGTGTTCTCCAGTGCCTTACGCTACCATGACCTCCTTTTGCTGGAGGTCTCCACACAGTCGTTTTTCAACTCCGGAAACTCAAACCCCTAATTTGGGGTTCACGAATTTCGGGCTAGGAGTGGGGGGATGAGGGTCAAAGGATCCGGGGTTTGCATTCTGGTTGCGACTGTAAGGAGCGGGACAGAAAAAGCGAACTTGAGGTTCAGGAACTTCTGGGTCAGGTTTGGGCTCGCAAGCTTCAATATGGGAGTTTCCAAAAAGTAGGGGCCCTGATATAGTACCCTAAATGGTCGGATCCTTATTATACGGACCCCAAAATACGGTACCCCTAATTTTCGGAAACTCCCATATACTCCTTAACCCTATAAACCCTAAACCCTATCCCTCCAATCCGGAAAACCCGAAAACCCTAAGCCCGCACTGAAACAAAAACCCAGAGTCAAAGTTGCTTCGATGTTCTACTTGGAGGTTCATGGGTAACATAGGGGCCTTGATATTTGGAATAGGGTTTTGGATTGGAATAGGGTTTTGGGGACCATTTTACTATAATTATAAGAAGGAACTTATTGGTAATTATTAAGGGTATTGGTATTTATTAAGGCCCATATAGGTAGTTATCAGTGGGGTTATAAGTCCCCTACTTAGACCCCCCAACTACCCTCTAATATACCTTGAAAACCCACTATTAAGGACCATAAGGGCTCCATTAAGAGGCCATTGGGGGTCCTGGTAATGTGGGTCATAAGTCTAGCTATCCTACTTGAAGCACCACGCATAACTGCCCATGAACCTCCAAGTATGAAAGCCCTATGAGAAGCTATACCCCCAAATTGCCCCTGGAACCCTGCAAAAGTCCAGAAATACATGTAAAACCACATAGAACCCTATAAACCCCCTAAAAACACCCTACGTATGAAACCCCACGAAGTCTTACAAAATCCGAAGCCTCAGAAATCGCAATATGACCTGAAAGCCCGACTTGCTGTGGCCTGTCGCTTGGGCAGCAGTTTAGCGACCTCAGCCTTTACCTGCCAGCAACTTAAGAGGAACTTATCAAGCCGTAAAATGAAACCGGCTAGGGTTTAGGGTTTCGGGCTTTCGGCTTAGGGTTGAGGAGGGGCTTTGCAAGGCATCAACGTGGCGGGCTTACGCACATAATTAAGGTTAGATTGCAACTAATGATTGTGATGCCGCTGCACATCCCTGCACTCCAGACGATTGCAGGACGTAGTTGATGCCAACAGTATGTCGAAGCACTTCCGCATGTTGATGGCTTTCTCCGCGGTAATTGCGCAATTTGGCAACCTTGTGTCCTTGCACATTCCTTCTGCGATGGCGTTTCGATTGCCACTGGGGTCCAGCCGGCCAGCGAGCCTTGCGGTGCCCGGTACTAAGCGCAGGTGTGCTTCAGCGAATGCACCACGCGGAGGTCGGATCTCTCCTATGCCGCTGTGCGTGGCTACCTGGCGGCCGTTTCAGCCCGAAGGACGAAAGCAGCGCATGCGTCCTGCTGCCCTTCCAATAGCAGTATCGCCCGTGCGCTTCCTTCGGCAAACCCGAGCTTTAAAAGTAGGGTTCGGGTTTCATGAAACCTCTTTGGAACAAATATGAAGCCCATGTACAACCTTGAAAAGCCCATAAAGCCTGGCAAATCTCACAAAAAAATCCAGAAGCAATAATGTCAAAGGCATAAACCCTCCACCCTACTTTGAGGATCATGGGACTTAGTAAGTAGGTTGTAATTGGGGTTATAAGTCCCCTAAGTGGGGTTATCCTAACTATAGCCTACTTACAACCTTACTTACTAAGTCCCATGAGCCTTCAAGTACACCCAAAATCCCAAACCCTAGGAGCAGCCCCCGAGATTCCTCAGAATTACATCCGAAGATTAGGGCTACCTTATTTGGGGGTCCTTATCATAAGGATCCTACTATTCAGGGGTGCTATATCAGGGTCCCCTGTTTTCGGAAACTCCCAACCCACACTTGATGACCTTGCCACGCCCTGCGGTTCTACAGTTTACCCAAACAGACCCGATGCTGTGCATGGTTCAGTGTAGGGGTTAGGGGTTAAAGGTTTAGGGGTTTAGGAATGTTTATGAATCTAGGGTTTAGGACAACCTCTATTTGCTGTTTATGATGAGTCTATGCTCGTGCATTACGGTGCCCTGTTCCTGGTTTGGGCTTTAGTGCCATAATAGTTTTGCTATGACAATGAACTCCGAGCCCAAAAGCCCTAAAGCTCTGAGATGTTGGGGTGCAGGGTCGATTCATAGCAGTCAAAGTTAGCAAACCAAATATACCCATACAAACCCTACGACGTGTAGAAGTCCGTGTTATTGCAAAAGCCTTGAAGCCCCACACACTGCATTACACCCACACGTGAGCCAGTGGTAGTTCACATTCGGGATCAACTACCACCGACCCATGAACCTTCAACCCCAAACTGTAAACCGGCAACCCGAAACCCTAAACCACATGGTGACATAGCCTCTCTTATGGTAACCCGTTTCATAACCGCCAGAGAATGCCTTTTATGGGAGCACCGTGTGAAGCCTCTCCTGCGCGCGGTACTCCGCGTGCCTCGTCCGTTGAAGTCTTTGCCGAAGCTGGGAAGTCTTTCACCTCCGGAGAAGGGTCTATACGAACCTCTTTGCGATTGTAGTAGTATAAGGGCTCAAAAAGACGGGTGACGACAAGGCTTCTCTATGTGGAGAACCAGGGTTTCGGGCTTGGGGTTTACAGTGAGGCTTTCTTCACAGGTCGAACGGGGCTTATGATTGCATGAAAGTCTTACCGGCTTTAAGCAGGTACCTTAAGATCATGGGGTCCTTTGCATGAAAGTCTTACCGGCTTTAAGCAGGTACCTTAAGATCATGGGGTCCTTTTTGATTAAGCGGGTCCTGAAGATACAAACCCAACATGCCTAGCAAGTTCCGCACCAACAAGGATATGCCTGAGCCTCCAACAAGCTTTATCTATATACGGAGTTATAATCTTTTACAGGAGCACTTGAACTAACCATTGAAGGAACCCTCAAGCCCTACAAATTTACAAAAAAACACCTTTAAAGCCCTTAAACCCGCAACCGGACCTTGAACCATAACAGCAAGCTGAACCCAAACCTCAACCCTAAAACCTGAATACCATTAGACTGCAGAACCCATTCAACCCCTCAAGAAACAACGCGGACTCCTAAATCCCACACCCTGAAGCCCCAATATAGGGCCTTGGTAATGAGAACAGAGTTTGATGGCATAGTATACTTTACTTAAACTCGCAGCTACCCCGAAACCCCTTTTAAAATGTTCAGACCCCAAACCCCAAAGCCTAAAATCCAGAAAAGCACCCTTGCAGGAACCGGAACCCTGTTGAGCCCTTCAAGGAATTCTAAACCCTAAAACCCTCGACCCCCAAGCCCTCAAACTCCTTATAGAGAACCCTTGTAGAACCCGTAGAGGCGTCCCAAGCCCTAAAGCCCTCAGCCCTAAACCCCAAAGCCCTAAACCGCCTTATAGAAACCTTCTAGGAACCGGAACCCTTACAGAATCCTTAAACCTCAACAAAGCCCCTCCTAATTTCAGCAGTCATTTATAATTAGGGTTCTTTCTTGAACAATTTTGGGAAATTAAATGATATCCCAAATCGATACCTAGCCTACGGCTTTCTAAAATAATAAAGGCTCTATATTAAACTCTTAAACAATTTTGGGAAACTAAATGCTCTCCCAAATCGATACCTAGCATAAGGCTTTCTTGACCAGCAGCCTTCTCCTCAAGCTTCGCTGCGCTAGCCCTGACGGACTCTGCGGACTCCTCCGGATCACGGGTTCTTCGGGGACTTAGGGTTTAGGGACTTAGGGTTTAGGGATTTAGGGTTTAAGGTTTAGGGCTTACGGTTTAGGGGCTTAGTGTTTAGGGGTCTAGGGTTCAGGGTTTAGGGGTCTAGGGTTTAGGGTTTAGAGGGTTCTTCGGGGATTTAGGGTAGTTAGGGATTTACGGCCTTGGGGATTTAGGGGTTTGGGCTACTAAGGCTGTATGGATTTAGGCTTTCAGGTTTTGGGCATGTCGGGCTCTGGAGGCTTTCGAGTCTAGGGATTTAGGCATTAATGGTCTTTTGATTTCGGGTCTGAGGGAGTCAAGCAAGCAGGGATTTAGGGGTTTGGTGATTTCGGGTTTGGGGTGGTAGGGTTTTAGGGGTTTGGTGTTGAATTTTTTTTGGATTTAGGGTGTTACGGCTCAGGGTTTCATGAGGGTCTTTAGGATTTAGGGTTTGAAAGATTTTGGGGATTGAGGGCTTTCGAAGTTTAGGGTTCTTGGGTTTTTGGGGTTTCAAGGATTTAGAGATTGAGGGTTCTAGAGGATTCGGGACCAAGCGTTTCGATGAAGGGCTTTTGCGGTTTAGGGTTCTACGGGTTTTATAAGGAATTTAGGGTTTCAGGGCTTCAGAGTGAAAGCTTCATGGGTTTAAGGACAGACCTCCGTAATGCAAGAAGACGTCTAAAAACATTGCAGTATAGACTCTATACCTTTTTCAGAAATGACATACCCCGAAAAGCGGTTAACATAACGCACTAAACAACAAAAACAGCTCCCGGGGCCCAAGAATGCTAAGAACTAAACTCCATCCAATCCTCAACTACTAGGGTTCAGGGCTCAATGTTTATGTAGGGTTCCCACCTTTCCAAAACTGTGTTGCCGCCTTCCTGAAATGTGGCATGTTGCGTTGAATGGAATGATGTTGTCCGCGTCGTGTCCTGCGGACATTTGACGCTTCCAAGCATCATCCAACATGTACGGAAACCATGCAAGGTGAAAAGCGGACCGTCGAAGGCGACGGTTCGATTCCCTTGGGCACCAGATCAAGCAGGAGACAAGCCCATGACACGCCGCGTCCTGAGGACGGTTGACAGTTTGCGGCATGTTCCGTGCGGTGGTGGGGCCCGAGCGGTGGCCGCCACATGCTGCACGGATACCAGTTGCTCCTGCACTGAGTGATGTTCTCCGCATCGCATCCTGTGGATGATTGACGCTTCGGTCCATTATCCGTATCACCGAAAGTGCCATCAGGATTGCGACAGTTTTTGCATTGCCCGGGCCATCCTCCCAACATCCCAAAAACATGAGTCGGAATCTACCCGAGCCCACTTAATACTTGAAAAGAATTCACATACTCCCTCTTCAGCCATATGAACTGGGCTTTTAAGTAACCAGGGAGAAAAATGTATAAACTTTTATTTCATAATGGTTCCTTTAAGGAAAAAAGTATTAAAGTATGGTACTCCAAAGCCCAGTGAACCCCCTAAATCATCTCATATGAGCCCTGACATCCGAAGCCTCAGCTCCAAACCCGAAGCATATCATGTAAATCCTGAAGTCCAGAAGCCCAGTCCGTGTTCCCTAAACCCAATCTAGAGATAATTTGTTGTAAAAAAAGTATGTCATAAAGCCTGAAGTCCATGAGCCCAGTCCGTATTCCCTAAACCCAATCTAGATCCTGAGCTCCTCGATCCCTCAACTCCGACACCCAAAAGAAAGAGCAGCAACGGACCTGAACCACCCTCTCGGCCAGAATGCCTGGGCTCGTCTGGGGGGGAAGGGGGTTCGGGTGTAGGGTTCAGGTGTTGGGGAGTTGGGTTGTCGGCTTCACCGGGACTTCTTAGCCACACCATGTTTTGAGGGGTTTGGGGCTTCGGATCAGGATTCTGGACTGAGTGTGGCTTCGGGTTTTTTTGAGTCTGGAGTTGGGTGTACCCTAAACCCTAAACCCTATGGGTTTAGGGTGTCGGGTTCACGAAGCTGCAGGTGTCACATCGGATTAAGGGCCTCCCCACTCCTTATTATACTTGTAGTATAATGGGCCTCAAAACCCTGTTCTAATCATTAAGGCCCTTAGGGCTTCACTTTCGGGGAGGCTGTTGGTGGTGGAAATTTGGATATTTAGGGCTGGGGTTTCGCGCTTCTTGGTTTTGGGTTCGGGGGTTTGCAGTCTGTGCTTATCCGCAGCGGATTGACAACGTTCTTGGGCCAAACAATACAATACATCCTCCCTCAACCCTACACCCTAAACCCTAAACCCTAAACCCCCTGGTTCCGTACCGCTGATGGACAAAAATCGACATCCTGAATTTTCCCTGGCCCTAACCCTGATGAGGAGTCGGAACATACCATAATTAAGGCAATGTCGGATTTCGATCCACAGCAGTGCCGACTATAAGCTCCCAGAGCAAAGAACCTGAGCGTCCAGAAACTCTAAAAGCCTTCGGGCTTAGGGTTTAGGGTTTAGGGCCATAAGCCTTCTGAACCACTTGCCAGGCAGGGCTTAGGCCCATTTAGGCTTTCCCTGGAGCTTGTAGATACGCGCCTAATTGCAGTTCTCTTGAGTTTTCTATATAAGTCTTCTTATCGACAAGAACCATAACAGCACGAGTGCGGTGAACAGAGGCATCATGTGGGGATGATAGAAATGTTGTCGAAGGAGATGAGGATGGAGTACGATGCTGGTGGTGATTACGATGACTCGGTTGGTAACTGCGGGAAAAGGTATGCTGTTGAAGGTATTGGTGTTGCTGCTGCACAAGCAGTAACGAAAGCAGTAGCGCAGCAGCAGCAGCAGCAGTCATAGAGTGGCAGCAGGGATGCACTAGCAGTGATGCAGTAGCAGTAGCAGCAGGAGCAGGAGCAGGACCAGGAGCAATGGCAGCAACAACAACAGCGGCAAGAGCAGTAGAAGTATTAGTAGCTTTGTTGTCGTGGCAGGAGTAAGTGTAAGAGAAGAAGTAGGAGCGGGAGTTGTAGTGGCTAGTGCTTCTTGCTGCTGCGTTTTTGTAATGATTGTAAATGTTGTGGCTCAGTTTGTGGCGGTCCACAACCCTAAACCCTAAACCCTTTTCGTCGCGGTCCCAGCGGCAGAAGGCATCCAGTCCAGTAAGTTGCCGAAGGCACTTGGACCCCTGATAGACAGTTCGGGTTGAGGGCTCAGCGTTTATGAGCTTTGAGAGGCTTTACGACGGGTTCAGAGACCATGTCGAGAAGCTCGCAGGGTTCCAGCGTTTAGGGTTTAGCGTTTCGGGGTTTAGGGGTTTAGGGTTTAAATTAGGGTTTAGGGGTTTAGGGGATTAGGGGTTTAGGGGTTTAAGGTTGGAAAACTATACGGTCGTGCATGTGGCCTACAGGGTTTGGTCCAGGGTGAAGGACCGTAGGCCAGGCGACTGTGCGAGCAGGCTGGACTGGGGCCAAACCTATCCTGACGAGATGACGCCCAAACCCCGCCACAAAAAGAGACCCAAGCCACATTTTTTTGCTGTAGTTGCTGTCTTTCTGTTTTATTTGGTAAGTTGGCGTAGTTTGCTATCCTGATAGGGCATCCTACTTACAACCCCACCCATCATCACATATATACAGTACAAAGTGCCCTGATCCTCCAAGCAAAGGTGCGTCTTCACTGGGACATGCAGGTTTGACTTCTACGATGTGCAACCAACACACCCTACTAGTTTAAGGGTTCTACCCTAAACATAGAGGCCATGAACTGCCGGGCTGTAGGTCTTCGACGGTTTAGGCTTTAGGGCTTAGGGTTTAGGCCTTAACCCTAAACCCTAAACAAGTAAAATCCCCCAGTTCCTTTACCAGAAACCACCGGCTTGCACCTATATCCAATATAGAACCCTTCGGCGAACCCTCAAACGAAATCCTTGCGGAACCCCTAAACCCTCAACCTTAAACCACCCAAACCATGAACTCTAAACCCTAAACCCCCCTAAACCCTAAACCCCTAAACCCTGAACTCTAAACCCTAGGCCCCCCTAAACCCCAAGCCCTAAACCCTTTCGAAGGCCTGATGCACCACCGGAAGGAAGCCGCTGATGCCGGCAGGCCAAAGGCAGCCCTGCGGGGAGCCCCGGCTTCTCAAGCAGGGCTTTGGGCTTTGGGTTTAAGGGTTTAAGGGTTTAAGGGTTTAAAGGTTTTAGGGTTTAAGGGTTTAAGGGTTTTAGGGTTTAACGGTTTTAGGGTTTAAGGGTTTTAGGGTTTAAGGGTTTAAGGGTTTAGGTCTGAGGTTTAGGGTTCAGGGCTGAGGGTTTAGGGTTTAGGGCTTAGGGTTTAGATTCTGGGCTTACGGCCCGAATGGTATACTATAACGGTCTAGCCCAGACAAGATGCTTAAGACTCTCTGTTGGACAGGCCCAACCGGGGATAGCGCGCCAACATTCTTAAGGAACAGCATGACTAAGACTTGAGGCGATTTGCTGAGTCAACCTTCCACTCCCGATAAGAGCAAAAGCCGAGAACGTTCTCCAAACCTGCATCCCGCAGCCAGAGACTCCGAACAGGGTTCAGGGTTCACAGTCGAGGTTTTGCTTAATGTAGAAGCTGAAATAACTACGGTTGATGGACAAAATCCTGCATGACCCATAATAAGGAATATACCATAATTCCCATAGTTTAGGGTCCTTAAAGTAATGCAGGATTTTGTCCATCAACCGTAGACCGTACCAATAATAGTCCTTTAAAGCTCCTTCCCAGACCCCCGGGAGGATCTACAAAGTAGATCCCCTAATTTGGGGCCCTATACTACCAAGGATACTTTATAGGAACCACCATTAAGGGATCTACTTTTTGGATCCTCCCGGGGGTCTGGGTTAGTATTGAGCTTGAAAATACCCCGATGGCCGATTCTGATGATCACGGCCCACTATGTAAACCCGGAGACTGCTAGTTTCTGCACCCTAGATGCTTGCCGGCACACCATGGTTACGTCAACAACATCCGGCATCACCTTAGGCTTAAGTCACTCACAACACAGGGGCCCAAGACGTGGGAACTGTGACTTATTCCTGCTTATGGACAAGGCAAAGTTCTGTCCACCATTGACCGTGCTTGTGGATCACTGATCCTGAAAACCCTTGGACCACGAAACTCCAACAGTAACCATTATAGAACCCTTATGATGCCCCTTGCAGAGCCCTTATGATTTTAAGCCCTTCTAGAACCCGTCAAGGAAGCCGTACTTTAACCCCTTCTAGAACCCACATTAACTAAGAGCCCTGAGGGAATGCTCAACGAGGCTAAACCATAAAGACTCCAAACCCTTAAAGGGAACCCCCAAAAAACCCTTGAAATGGAACCCTAGTAAACACTTTGCTCCAAACCCTTACAGGAACCTTAAGCTTCAGGGAACCCATGAACCCTTAAAAGGAACCCTAGTATACCCTACACTCCAACCCCCTGAAAGGAAGCCCTAAACCCCTAAAACGAACCCTAGTATACCCAGTCTTCGGTGTGCATTCTCGCCTCGACCTCCTCAGCGCCCTCCACTTTCGTGTAGGCTTCAAAGACATCCCCGGGAGAGGCCTCTGGCTCAGAGCATATGTATGCAAACATATCTAAGTATGTAGGTAGATAGGTAACTAGGTAGATAGGCATGTAGGTATACAGGTATATAGTTACATAGGTATGTAGGTATATGGGTATACAAGCATATCTGTAGATATGCGTGCATATTCTATACATATACACATATATAATGGGCACAAGTCACGAACAGTAGTAGTGGGAATGGTAGTAATAACTGTTAACCTTAATTCGTGATATGATTAGTCCTCTACGTATAACTAGTATCATTATCATCGGAATTATCATCGTGGTACTTAAGATCATGACAGGTGCCGTTAGCAGTTAGCATTGTCTACCTTATCGCTGTTAGGATTGTTACTGTAGTCATCACTACGTATTGCACCTGTTCGTTAACCCTAAGAGTCCGAGTACCTAATTATCATCATATACTCTCCAAAATAGTAAGCTACATCACGACTATCCGAAACCCCAGTACCTAATTATTGGGTCCTTTGGACCCTTAGGGACCAACGGGCTTAGCGGAGGGTAGGGGCTCGGGCCTTGGAGGGCTTGTGGGGTTTGGGGACTCGGGCTCGGGGCCTTGTCACCAGTGGGTACTTGCCGGCAGCCTGTGCAGAGAGACAGGATATGGGAGTTTCCGTTTCCGAAGATAGGGGACCCTGATATAGCACCCTAAATAGTAGGATCCTTATTATAAGGACCTTAAAATAAGGTACCCGAATTTTTGGGAAACTCCCATATGAAGCTCAAAGCCCTGAGCCTCTAGACTGATGAAGCCCGCCGCTCCAAACCCCGAACACCCTGAACAGCTCAAACCCTAAGCCATAAACTTCCTTAATTTCTACATCCCTGAAACCCCTGAACCCCTATAAAAAGAGCCCTCAAACTTTCTCATGGAGAACCTGCAAGACCCTGTGGAAAGAAGTTCAAGGCATACCTTAAGAAGTGTATCAAACCTTCACTCACTAAACCTTAAACTCAAAACGCCAGAAGTGTCCCCAGGCCTGAGACGTGGTGCCTTTTGACCGAAGCGGAGCCGCGTGCTCGACTGCGAAGCGCCTGGCTGACTCGGAGGCTTGGGTCGGCCCAGGCACCGTAAAGGATCCCTTAAAGGATCCCTTTAAAGGAACCCTTAATAGAGCCCCAACAAAGCACATAAGCAAAAATTAGGATAGGGATATCCCATATACACCCCCTTATAATGAAGCCCATTAAGGTAGGGATATCCCCATAAAATGCTTATGCTTATGTGCTTTTTGGGTCCCTAACTTAAAGGAACATAACGGAACCCTTTACAGGAATCCTAAATAACCCTGAACTGAACTCCCCGAACTGGATAGTATAGGGGGCCTTTGTCATTAGAACAGCGTTTTGTGATATACGAGACAAGAAGTATATGGTGGCTATAGCGGTATACCAGTTACCAGTACTGATTGCTCCAAGGATATTTCTACTTAAACCCCACGGTCGAAATCCTCAACCTCGATTTTTTGGTGGTGCTTTGTTGATGAAGGGCCGGCGGGGAAGCCTCAAAGCTCAAACTCTTCCAGATTCCAGATTGGAGTGTCGGAATAAGAAGGACTCCCACTATATACCCACAACTAGAACCCTGAGTAGAACAAGACACAGAAACCCCATATCGGCCAAAATAAACCACAACAACAGCTTGGCCAGCATGTTAGCCATGATCTTTTGGTAGTGCCATCTCTAGGGGGAATGCCGGCACGATGCTTATTGAAACTCCTTTTCTGGCCGAAGCAAGTCCCAGCCAAGCGCGATAGTACCGGACAACTCGTACATAGTTAAAGATCCCAAACAGGAAGCTCGTCCCTAAAAGGACTCTTTCAGAGGCACCCCTTCCGGACCCCTCCAATCACTAAACCCATGGTACAATACAGGAATAATCTATCTTCAGTATAACGCCGACCAACTCTAAACCCCAACCGAATGCTAACTCCACAGGATTACAGCGCGTGCCTTTGCCCTTGAGCTCCGTCCCAGAAGGAACCACGACGACTAACGAAAAAACCTTTAGGGGGTTCGGGTTCAGTTTGAGCTGAACCCCAAACTCGAAAGCTGTGGTCGACGCACTCCAATATCGGAGACAAACCAATTAGAACAGCGTTATTGGGGCACACTATTAGACTTATGCGCCGAGAACAACTACTAAATATTCAGGCCCGTACGAAAAAAAAAAACCCTAAACCCCAAAACCCACAACCCCCTAAAGCTCTAAACCCCTGAAAAATTTCCTAAACCCCGAAAAAAGATCAGCATCCCGGCTGCCTTCGAAGCAGCTTCTTGAATGCAGCCAGGTCCAAGGAGCCCTGGGAGCATTTTTGTCAAAATTAGGGTCCCTTTTTGGGGTACCTTAAAAAATTAGGTGCCGTATTATACTAGGAACCAAAAAGGGACCATAATTTTGACAACTACCCATCAATATCAGCAGGTTTTGGGTTTAGGGTTTAGGGTTTAGGGGTTTAGGGATTTAGGGTTTAGGGGTTTGGGGTTTAGGGGTTTAGGGGTTTAGGGTTTAGGGGTTTAGGGGTTTAGGGGTTTCGGGTTTAGGGGTTCAGGGTTTAGGGTTTAGGGGTTTAGGGGTTTAGGGGTTTAGGGGTTTAGGAGTTTAGGGGTTTAGGGGTTTAGGGGTTTAGGGGTTTAGGGGTTTAGGGGTTTAGGGGTTTAGGGGTTTAGGGTTTAGGGGATTAGGGGTTTAGGGCTTCATACGCAATGTCAAAATTACATAATGTAACATCACATACTGTAACGAGTTTAGAGTAGCATGAAGTAGTATAATGTATAACACACATGTAGTTGTTTTGGCACAGCAAAGTATGGCAAAAAGTAATTCATCTAAGTAGGAAAATGTGAAATGTGATCTTGGCGCACTGTTGGTTCTGGGCAAGGTCCAGGGTTTAGCATTTAGGGATCAGCGTTTCGGGTTCAGGAAGTTCGCGTTTAGGGCTCTGGGGTGTTGCGTTAAGTCCCGACTCCGCTATGCCTGCAACGGTTCTGACCAAAAAAACGTCCTGGTTTCCAGAGTTGTCAGTTCCGGCTGGGCTTCGATCTCAGCTTACAGTTTCATGGCCTAGCGTGCAAAGCGCAGAGATGTCGGTTCGGTGGGTTTACTCTGCTGCATGTTCATTTATCGGCAGGCGCTCACAGTCGTATCACCATAGTGGTTGGGCATAAGACAAGTTTTTAAAGCTGTGCATTTACAGTAGAAGCCAGAAAGTTGGAACATGGCTTTAGGAGGATTCGTGCTAGGATCCCTTATACTTTACCTTAAGGGCCTGAGGATAATGATGTTCCAACTTTCTGGCTTCTACTATATGTGGGTAGTCAAGGATTGCTTGGCGATGTCGAGTTTGGCAGCTCCGGAACCTGATTAAGCAACCCTGGCCCTGCAACCGCAAGATATTAAATTAGGACTCATATAGAACCCTAATAAAGGCCCAAGGTTTCTTAATCAGGTTCCTATATTAGTGCCCAGACGCGAAATCTTGGTTGGGTGAGTACCCTAAACCCTAAACCCTAAAACCAGTCATTGCTGGAAATTTTCAGTCTCTGAGCCGACCTTATGAGGCTAATGTAGGGCCTTAATAATTGGAATAGAGTTTCCTTTAAAGGGATCCTTAAAAGGGATCTATAATAGGGCTCTAAGATATAGGGGCCTTAATAATTAGAATAGGGTTTTGGAGCCCACTCTGTACTTAGAATAAGGAACCCCCAAAACAGTATTGGTAACTATTTAGGCCCCTATAGTATCCGATGATGATCGAGGGCCCCTTTCAAAGTAACCCCATTGGCACTGTCAGTCGCTTAGTTGAGTCCCTGGGTAGTACAGTAGAAGCCAGAAAGCTGGAACATCAATATCCTCATGACCTTAAGGTAAAGTAGAGGGGATTCCAGCATTAATCCTCCAAACACCATGTTCCAACTTTCCGGGGTTCACTATATGTGGGCGAAGCGATAAGACTTTGGAGTCGTGAAGGCTGCATGTTGAACGGGGTGTAGTACTTGAAGGCTCATGGGACTTGGTAATTAAGGTTATAAGTAGGATAACCCCACTTAGGGGACTTATAACCCCAATTATAACCTACTAAGTCCCATGATCCTCCAAGTAAGGCAAGGACAAGGCGTCTTTAAAGATTCTTGCAGAAGAGACTTCTCTAACTGTCGGGCTCCTCCTTACACCAGCGTGTGTTCGACGAGTTTAATTAAAACTATTGAATAGATACAACCTTAACCCTACGTAACCTACCTTTTTAAGGACTTATATAAGGAAACCATAATAATAAGGAGCCCTAAAAAGGTAGGCTCCGTAGGGTCCAGGAAGACATAATAAAACTTGAAGAAAACCTAGCAGACCTGAAAATTATGACAACTCCAAAGCTCAAGCCGGCATGAACTCAGAGTTTGCGGAGCCTCCGTTGAGTAGCGCGCGACGAGGCTGGCCCGTCGCTCCTGGCCGCTCAAGTTTTGGGGTTTGGAGCTTGGCAAGTAGTAACCCTTGGAGAAGGGATTAAACTGTTTTGGTCTTGACCGAAGAAACCGTAAACGTCTCGGTTAGACCTGCATAGAGCTCCCAGAACAAGACTGAACAACATCCTGACAAACAAGGCCGACCCGGGACCGAAGAAAGCAACCCTGCACTGACACCCTATACCCCAAAACCTCAGAAACCTGAAACCCGAAATCCTTAAACTCTTAAACCCGGCCAGAACACTGAACCCCGAAAACTCCGAAACAACGGAGCTCTATGAAATCTGTTAAGTACCGCCACGCGGCCTTCGTCGTCGGCGTGGCCTGCGCCTGTAGGAAGCTCACCAACGAGTCGGCATCCTCGGCGATATCCACAGGCTGCCATGTCCCTTACTTAAAGGTTCGGGTTCCTTGTTCTCGACCGTACTACGACGTATGGCTAACGGACTCTTTGTACAACATCAGTGCATTACTTTGATGAAGCCTCCAGCTCTCAAGCTTGTTTAGGGTTTAGGGTGCCTGAGCTGCAAACACTTGCAAAAGCCGGAACCTGTGCACTGGAGCCCACAAGCGCCCCAGAGAGCTCAGAATATGCAGCTCTTGGATGATCAAGGCCTTCTACAAACCCTGAAGCCTAGAACCTCAAAGCCTAAACCGCAAAATTATGAACGGCCCCTCCCTCTCCAAACCTTCCGTAAAGCCTTTGTAGAATCCTGGTAGCTCTAGCAACCTTTACAGAAACCCCAATTCACCTTAACTAAACTCAAACCCCGAAGCTCTTGTGAGAATCCATAGTAGGAAACCCTATAAGCGCCCCAACTGAACCCCCTTTAGAATAAGTGAAGCATCCTGACAACCCTACAAGAAAACCCAAACCCTGAGTCCTTGATCAAACCACCCTATAACCCATTATCATTGCCCTTTCACCCCCTCTCCAAAAACACCTCAAGACTTTCTGTAAGAAGAGCCTTGAAGGAGCCCGAACAGCGTAACCCTTTTATAGTACCCGGCACAGAACCCCTTTATGGTACCTTATAGTACTCTTACCCCTCGAAAAAACCTATCGTACCTTCATCGTAAGCCTATGGAACCCCGATAGTACTCTTAACAGACTCTTATATTGTAATCCATGAAGCAGCGTCATGAACTTTTGGAGTACTCACCCCTTATAGTGAACGTAATGGAACCCTTGTTCCTTAATGAGAACCCTTCTAGTAACCCTTATCGAATCCTTGTACTGATTTTAACCGTTACAGAATCCTTACAGTAACCCCTAGAATCCTTGTAGTATCTCTTATAGAACGATTGTACTTAGAGGATCATGGGACTTAGTAAGTAGGTTATAATTGGGGTTATAAGTCCCCTAAGTGGGGTTGTGGGGTTATCCTAACTATAACCTACTTATAACCGTACTTACTAAGTCCCCTGCCCCTTCAAGTAGGACGAGTATAGTAACCCTCATAGAACCGATCTAGTAACCCTTATAGACTCCTTACAGTAT
Organism: Symbiodinium sp. clade A Y106; assembly: GCA_003297005.1. Lineage (NCBI taxonomy): Eukaryota > Dinophyceae > Suessiales > Symbiodiniaceae > Symbiodinium > Symbiodinium sp. clade A. Next base: position 54,129 of record BGNK01001126.1, on the reverse strand, counting down.
ATCCTATCCATTATAGAACCCCTGCAGTAACCGCGACAGAATCCTTCCAGTTTCGTTGTAGTATCCCCACCCCCACCCCCCCACACCCAGCCCACACCCACCACCCTCNCCCCCCCGCCCCACGATTGTAGTAGCCCTTAGTCGCAGCATCCCTGGGCTCCCCGCAAGGCGGCCGCCCTTGGCGCCCGCCTCAACGAAAAGGCGCTCCGGAGCGAGGCCCTGCGGATTATTCGCAGGGTTCTACACACTGGCCCAAAACCCAGGGTTTAGGGTTTAGGGCCCCAGGGAAATAGAAGTTGAAACTTTCAGAATCGACTACCTTTTATAAGAACCCCAAAAGTTGTGTCTACAGCCAATAAGTCGATAAGAGCTCGAAAAGGGCTTGAGCAGGGTTTTATAGGGGTTCTAAGGCTTGGTGCAGTCATCTTATGTTTTCTTGTTTCGGTGGCTCGGGGCTTAGGTTGGGGGTTTAAGGGTCGAGTTGTGGGGCTTCATAAAGCTTTGGTTGTTTCTGAGGGTTTCCATGTGGGTTCCAACAAGGTTTCACGTTGGTTCGGTAACGATACCTTTTTTAATGGCTTTGTGGGCTTAGGGTTTAGGGTCTAGGGTTTAGGGTTTAGGGCGTGCATGTAGGGCTGGCGATGCTTAGCCTTGAGGGCTTCTAGGGCTCAGTCTAGTACATGCGGATCAGGCTTTGAGTTTTGTATGCCTTTAGACTGTACCTAGAGGCTCATACCCTACCCCTTTTTAGGATACCTAGTTTTATGGTTAGGATCTGTTATCTTAAAAAGTAGGCGCCTTAAAAAAGGGGTAGGGTATGAGCCTCTAGGTAATGCCGAACAGTTTCGATCACTCATGAGTCATGAGAGGCTTGAAGACCCTTTGCGGCATGCGAAAGTCTTGAATTAGGCGCCCACTTTTAAACCCTGTGACAAAGTCGTGCATAAGGCCCAGTCAGCGTTTTCAGACGGGGTGCGTTTGGGATTCAGGCTTGAGGTTTCAGGCGTTAAGAAATCAGGCTCTTGGGCTGATGTAATTGCAGGGCTTTCAGATTCGACCTGATGTCTGGGTTTATGGTTTTCAGGGCGGGCAAACCCTGAGAGGATGTGGGGAGCCTGAAAGGCCCAAGCTCCCCAAAGCCTAACTCTTCTTAAACCCTCAAGTCTTAAAAGACTAAACCCCCCTAAATCCCTGAATGCCAAATCCTGAAAGCATTCTTCAAACTCACTCCGGGGCTTCCCCACTTGAAGGCTCATGGGACTTAGTAAGTAAGGTTATAAGTAGGTTATAGTTAGGATAACCCCACTTAGACAACCCCAATTATAACCTACTTACTAAGTCCCATGATCCTCTAAGCAGGCAACGTGTTTCTGCACTTGGTTCTCTGGGGTTCGACCCCGCAGCCTCGGGGGTTGAGTCTTTCGGCGGGGCGAATCTCTTTGGGGATGTGGGGCTGTAAGATGTGAGGGTTTCAGGCAGAGGCTTCCGGCTAGGGTTCTTGGCTAGCTTTGGGAGGGTTTGAGGTTTTGGGTGGGGGCTTGGTGCGTCGTAGGGTTTTGGGTACAGGAGCGTAGTTGAGATTTGGCTGTGGGGCTCGGTGTCTTGTGGTACAAGCTGGTGGGTGCTTTGACTTAATTCAGGAAAGCGCCTTCTCCAACATCTGCTTCCAAAGAGCAGAGGCAACGTTCTGCTGGTACTGGTCCTTGCGACGCAGGTTCCATGAGGGCTGCTCAGGGCTAGTCGACGGCCACGATAAAGGCGAGGGGTTCAGGGACCAGAGCAACGTCTATAGGGCCAAGGGCCAGGGGTTTATGTACATAATCCTCTTTCCCATGTCCTGTACGTACTGAAGCCCGACAAGCGCCTCATCCAAAGAAGCTCAGGAGAAAGAAGGCAGTCTCGACCGCACTTCCCGCATCATAAGCTTTTGACTGTCTGCCTACATACACGACCTCCAAAACTGCTACACCCTTCGCCATAACTTGGAAATGGTGATCCTTCGTCGGATCTAGGATGGACAGGATGAAACCAAAGTTTCGGGGTAGAACAACGGAGCTCGAAAGGGTTCAGGGCTCCGGGTTTGGGGTTCGGGTCTTCGGTCTTTGCGGCTGGCTTGGGTTTCGGGTTTAGGGCTTAGGGTTTAGGGTGTAGGGGTTTAGGAGTTAGGCCCTAGGGGGTCAGGGTTTCGGGGTTCGGGGGTTTGGGGGTTACTTAGTTGCTGAGTTCATAAGCCTACTGTACACTTTCAGTTTTATAATGAGTAATATTATCCCAAAAAGTGTAAAGTGTATCCACTCAGCTACGAAGGTTAGGGAGTGAAGGGCTGAAAAAGCTGCACCAGCGCCCAACTTGGAGCCGCGGTTTAGGGTTTAGGTCTAAAATGCAAAAGAAACCCCCTTGCCTCTAGTACGTATTGAAGTCAAGGATCCCACAGAACCGGTCGACCAAACTGAAGCCTGGACTGAAAATTGAACCCCACACCCCAAAAGCGCTTCGAGAATCTAGAATTCTTGTAGAACGCCATTGCGGCTCAGCTTCCACCAAAACCGCCGCCGCCTCATCCTGTGGATACTCAAGAGAAGCGAGCCCCGGATTGCTTTAGGGCAGGGGCTGTGCATTGCTTCAGGGCAGGGGCTCTCCGTGGTCTTGCGTGAGGGTCCTTATTGGTTGCTTAGGGGGGCTCGTGAGGATTCTTTTGATTCTTGGCTAGGCTCCTTGCTTTGAGCAAAACAACTCGGCCGATTTGGGGCATGTAATATAGGAGCCTTAAAAATTAGAATAGGGTTTTGGGGCCAATTATACTGTAGTTATGATCAGGAACCCCCACATTGTATTGGTAATTATCTAGGCCCCTATATTAGGGTGAAGATGATGTGACGCTGAGCACCATCACAACCACTAAAGCAACGACGGCCTCGAAAACGATTACCAGTACCAGCACCGCCACAACCCCTAAAGCGGCGATGACGACATTGATAACAGCGAGGGCATGAGACGGCCGTGAAGATGACTAGCCAAGCAACGAATGTTATTGATCTTCGGCACCATATCCCCTCCTGAAAACTCGCAGCCACTTCCGTTGACAAACTGTTGAAACTCAATTCATACCCAGCCAAGCAACCTTATTCGATCAGAAGCCCTGCTAAACGTTCGTGCCTTTCCCAACCCTTTTCCCTGAACACACCCTCTAAACCTTTCACGACCGCATCCACAAACTGCACATGCCCCAAACCCAACAGCAAAAAGTCAAAGAACACCTTAACCAAAAACCCTTTATGGAATCCGTTGACGAGCCTTTTAAAATCTTAACAAACCCTATGAAAAAAACACTGATGAACGATAAACTTTTAAAAAGCCCGCCCGATAAAACCCTCCGAGTACCCTTTCAATCTACTAGAAAAACCCTGCAAAAAATATGAAATACTGACACTCCAATGCTAAACCCACCTCCAGAAGCGGTTTGCAAGCAGCCTGGGCGCGCTCAACCTGCCCCGCTCCCGGCGTTGCGGAGGGTGTGTTTCGGGTTTTGGGGGTCATCATGTTCTGACGGTTGCGATGAGTTACTATACGGGGTTCTACCAGGAGGTTTACAGGTTTTGCGGCAAAGGGTTCAGGGCTGCGGTTTTGGCATTTCAGGGTTTAGGGTTTAGGGTTTAGAATGTAGGGTTCAGAGTTTAGGGTTTAGGGTTTAGAGTTTAGGGTTTAGGGTTTAGAATGTAGGGCTCAGAGTTTAGGGGCCTGGGGGTTTGATTGCTTGTTGAGGTCTCAGTGCTCCGCATGAGGCCAGGGCCGCAAGCACTGAGGCAGCTGCTGTTTCGGCACGTACAGGGTTCGGCTCAGCCTGCACCGCCCTACTTTGACGCACCTGCCGAAGTGAAGCAAGTGCACGAAGCACATCTGGGGGTTTCCGAAGCTTGGGGTACCTTATTTTGGGGTCCTTATAATCAGCATCCTACTATTTAGGGCCCTATTTTCGGAAACTCCCATATAGACACCCAACAAGTTAAAGTCCTAAGAGCCCACCGGAAGAACGCCAAGGGGTCCTTTTAATAAGGATCCTACTATTTAGGGTCATCTGGGTGCTATCTTCAGCCGGGAGATGAACCTAAACCCTAAAACCTAAACCCTAAACCCTAAACCCTGGACCCTAAACCCTAAACCCTAAACCCTAAAACCTAAACCCTAAACCCTAAACCCTAAACCCAGAGCATTTCGCCCAAGTGCTCAGCAACCTCAGCCCACCGGAGCGAAGAGCGAAGTTTGCACTTCTTTGCAAACCTCCCGGAGACTCCAAGGGGCCCCTTAATTAAGGAATATACCTAGGGCCTAGGGCTCCTTTAAGGGATCCATAAGGGATCTATAGGGCCATAGGGTTCAGGGTTTAGGGGACCTCAATATCCCTTAATTAAGGAATATAGCTGAAATTATAATAGGATCCCTATAATATGCTTTAAGGTATATTCCTTAATTAAGGGGTTTTGGAGTCTCAGGGCTGTCTGCCCAGGACATGGCAAGCTGTGCCAGGTAGGACAGGCACCAGAGCCAGTCCGGGCTGTACTCGAGGGCGCAGTCGTGTGAGAGCTCCGGTAGAGGCGGGGCCGCATTGAAGGTGATGGTTCTTGCCGTCGGCGCTTGTTTTTTGCGGGTCAAGGTTTGAATATAGACACTGCTTCGTAACTACGGGGGTTAGAATTGCCACAAGCTTTACAAAATTCTGGGGCATGAGCTTGTGTTTCTACGCACTTTTCAACGATTTGCCCCAAGCCCCGTTCCTAGAAAGTAGCTCCGATTTCAGCAGAGTCTGGGCGGGGGTGTACAGAACCAGTGGATGGGATTGACTCGCTAGGTTCCTCATGGGGCAAGGCGTACTGAGGGTTTACTATACTGTAAGTCACTGTAAGTATATGCTTCAACTAGAACGCTGATATCATCAACGACCATCTACCATTTCTGACGGTATACAACAGCATGTTGCTACGGTTCACTCGGCTGCAGTCAACCAAACCCCTATGGAACCCCTATAGAACCGTCAACCCTTAACTATTATTCTCAAACGAAACAACCTTACAAAGCCCTGATAAAGGCTTGTTCAGACTCTACGTTAAACCCCGCAGGGGGGTTCATGGGTAGTTTTAAGTCGGGTTATAAGTCCCCGAATATGGATGATAACTACACTTGTCCTACTTGGAACCCCACGTAAAACTACCCCTGAACCTCCAAACCTCCAAGTGCCAGATGTATAGCCGCCTGCTCCTCCATTTCGGCCAGAGCTTTCACAGCCTTTCTGCGGCTGCAAGCAAGGTTCGGCAAAGGTCACAAGGATCAAGATTTAGGGTTCAGATGGGTTTAGTTTGACGGGTGTGTGAGATTTGAAGAGTTTACGGCTTACGGTTTACGGGGTTGGCAGGGTTGCATTACGGGTATACAAGTGTATAAGCTCCATTGTTCCTCGATTCAGCAGGGTTTGATTTCTTTAGGGCTTCAATGATTTTGATGTTTAGGGTTACACAAGTCTACGGTATGGGAGCTTGGGGTTTTGGAGTTTGGGAATCAGTTCTTCTAGTTGGGAAGTCGTGTATTGGAGAACTACGCAGTAAGGACTACAATCGGGATACTATACCTGCACAGGAACTACAAGTGATATCAAATATGCAACAAAACTATCCCGAACCCCACGAAAGCACTATCATACTATGCAGAAAACCCCTAAATCGTAAACCACTGTAGTTCGCTAATATAGTATACACGCTAGATGCTAGCTGCTTAAAATCCCCACAAAAGAAATAATTATGTATATATGATTGCAGACTAGGTACCCCTACAAGACACAGCGACAATTGGACGACAGCAACAACAGCATATATCTGCTGGGTCCCTGGGTTCCTGAAACGCTGCACTCTGTCTCAGAGGCTGTGAAACGATCATAGCGGCCACGTACAGGGTAGGGTTTAGACTTTGGCGGTTGAGGTTCGGGTCCACAGCTGTTGAGGCTTGCATCAAACAAAATCGAAGATTCACACTTCTGCGCCGGTTTAATGGCTGAAGGACTTGAGGGTGGCAGCTGCATTTAGTTAGGACGGGCTTTCAGACATTTATGAAACCTATGAATACACTCCAACACCCCTGCTCAGAAAAGCTGAGGAACCAGAACAACCCTGAAATTTTGGACCAGCAAGTAAAGAAATGGGCTGTTGCTGAGGAACTTGAATCAGGAAAGCATACTACTTGCTATACTCATATCAGCGATGATAGCTGCAATATAAAACCTCAAACTTGGATCCTTGTCAAGCCCTGTCTGAACCTGTATAAGATGCTACATGAAAAAGCCTACAGAACCAGGACCAGTTAAATCACGCCTCCACCCTGGTCCGCTGGGCAGTGAACTTGAGCTCAATTCCCTGGCTGATTTGCAGAGTACCCGCTGCCCGACAAGCAGTAGAGACAACAACTACGGTTTAGGGTTTAGGGCTTGCGGCGATTAGGGTTTAGGTTTAAGGACTTGTACAAGTTTTTGGGGCACCAACCCTACGAGAATCATGACCACGAGGACGACAGTATCTACAGTAAAGAGGAATGAAAACGAGACCACGACAGCAACAGCAACAGCAGTGCCGCTGTTGCAGCGATTGGCACGACAAGCACAAGGACTGCCGCATCGCCAACACTGGAGGTTGCATCTGGAAAAAATAAGTTGAAGATGAAGCGACAGCACGCGTAAACGTCCAGACCACAATGTGTCGCAAGTCAAAGGACACGACTACAACCATGCCAGCACATTCAGCATGCTAAGACACCAACGTNAAAAAATAAGTTGAAGATGAAGCGACAGCACGCGTAAACGTCCAGACCACAATGTGTCGCAAGTCAAAGGACACGACTACAACCATGCCAGCACATTCAGCATGCTAAGACACCAACGTATTGCCCTCCTCGGTGTGCTTGATTCTGTTCCTCTCCTGCAGGCCAAGACTTCGCTTGTCCACCGTTCCACAAGTACTAAATCCAGAGACCAGCTTCGACGCAAGGCACACACACACAGAGTGCCACATGTACGCACACCTAAACACCTACGCAGCTGCATGCCCTGTCCTTCCGCGACGTGTACCACAGCTGCGTCGTGGCGCGCCTCACCTAGCAACGCTCAATTCGCACTCCAAACAACAATGTCAACTCAATTTCCGCCGGCCTGCTGCTGTTCCTGGGCGTCAGCGCCGCGCCTGCGTTGACACAGCTTTCAAGCCATCATTGACAAACATGGTCAATTCCTGAACTCCGCCAAGCCACTTCGCAGCATTGTGCACGGCTCGGCTGAGGTACGCCAAGAACTCCTTGTGCTCCTAAAACACGACGACAAAGAACATATGCCACTCCAGCCATGGTCTCCGCAACAGATTTGAGAGAAACACCTTGCTGTGGCACGATGCGCGGCGCCGAGCCTGAACCATGGGCACGCAATCCACCAAATCGGGCAGACTTGACGCGTATAAAAGCTTCACTCGACAAGCACCGAAGACTCTTCAACCGACAAGCTACAACACCAAAAAGCTCACAGTAGAGCAGGACAGTACTTCCAAACGATCTATCAGTGCACGAAACACTGCTCAGTTAGAGCCAAGTAGCACAACTCCAGCAAACAGTTATACCCAGCCACATGCTACAGTTTCTCATCACGGTCGCTCAAAAAGTAGCATTCGAGAATCGTCCTCGTCATAATTATTGAAGCTGAAGTCAAGACATTTCCAACCCAAACCAATCTCACCTGCATGCACAAACACATCGACCTACGCTCGTCACAATACATGTGCATGTCAGTACTGAACTGTTCTCGAACAAGCTTGGGGCACTACTGGCAGAGCCACGACATCAAACCATTCCTTCGAGAGTAGTGGTAGATCATGATCAGTGACTAGCAACACCGCAGCGCATCAAAAACAACAATTGGACATAACTGGAAAGCAATGGGTGGCAGACTGGAAGAGACATCTTCTTCGCCTCGCCACTCATGTGGTGCGTCATCAGCGAAGAACACCAAGACGAATTACCGCACCTCTCTCCGATCGTTCGCTGGCGAGACCTTGCACGAGCGACAGCTCACGAATTTGTCCAGGACTCAGCACAGTTTTCTGCCTTGGACGTGCGAGTCGGCTGCTGCACCTGAACTCCATGTGTGAGAGGCAAAGGAAAGAAGACTCACCAAAACAAGCATTGCACACTACTTCTGTAAGAAGATCACACGGAGCGGAATAACAATTCATGACTCAACCTTATAAACCCCACTTTCCAAGAAAACGCACAGAGACTGAGCGTCCAGCTTTATGCCGACTTGTTTTGACAACTCGGCCGTCCTACCACAATAATCACAACACATTCTCACTTGGGCTGCGGTCTCCAAGAGTCAGACTCGCATGCGTGGGCCCTCGGCAGCATCTTGAACCATCGCAGGAGACAGTTGTCAGCACTACAAAGACCAAGCACTGAGTATCTGACAGGCTTCGTCGACCTGTACACAGTCAACTTCAGCCGCACACTTGCACNCCTCGGCAGCATCTTGAACCATCGCAGGAGACAGTTGTCAGCACTACAAAGACCAAGCACTGAGTATCTGACAGGCTTCGTCGACCTGTACACAGTCAACTTCAGCCGCACACTTGCACATTGCCGAAAGCCGAATACGAATTTCAAGAAACCGGTGAAAAGGGCTGACGAGGAAGGCAAAACGGACGAGGAGGAGGGAGGAGGGCGAGGAGGACTACACACATACATGAAGACAACAGATGCAACGATTGCAATCGAGATGGTCGTGGTGATAATCGCAATGGTAACAGTAACCAAAACAGCGGAAGTAATACTGCAGCCGTCGCAAGAGTTCCAGCAGTCGTAACAGAAAACAGCAATCTTCACAGGAGGAACAAGGCAATCAGATTGCAACAAGAGTATGTCTGAGGGCTCCTGCATACCCCAAGACCACGGTCTCATCATCAAGACTCCCATACGTAGTCAGACCACAGAGCACCGGACGTAGTCCGAGTAGATAACATCCGTCGTCGTGGTGGTAGCTAGCGGGTTGCGTTATGGAAGGGTACTATAAGGGTCGCTGATCATGACTCACGGAAATAGTCTGAATGAATCATCCTCCGAATTCTCTGACTCATGATGCGCGGACTTTCCTGTGCTCTGAACCCGAACCCTGTGAGCCCGAAACCCTGAACCCAAAGTCCTAGACTGTAAGTCTCGGGCCAAAATTAAGCAAGGAGCAGGGAACCGAACCCTAAAATCCCAAGCCTATTAGGGGTTTAGGGTAATCCCTACTGCAAGTCCCCAAGCCCTCGCCAAACCGCTTATACAACCCTTGCTGAATGTAGAACCCTTGTAGAAGCCTTAGAGCTCATGAAGGCTTCTACAAGGGTTCTACATTCAGCAAGGGTTCTATAAGCGGTTCGAATGCACAATGTGAACCCTTGCCGAACATCCACAATCCCATAGTCCTATAATTCTTGAGTCCTATACTCTCCGAACAACTGCCAGTCGCTGCCGCGTTATACAGGCCTCCTTATGAACTATGATGAAGAAACCCGTGCACCAAGTTTAATGAACACATCCGCCGTATTCTGAAGCCACTATGAACTCGAACACCTACTTCCAAGACTTTCATGAGCACAAAGACCGCCAGGTCTGCCGCGATCGTCTTCCCGGCTTTCCTGGGCTCTTCAGTCAGTTCAGTCAACCCCTCAGAATCTGATACAGCTTTCAGGGTTAGCTACATTATACATGAATACACGAAGCCAGAAACAAAAAACGAACCGAAAACGCGTAACAAACCTCAACCCTAAAGCCTGGCTATCGCCAACCCTTTTGGCAACCCGCGTAGTAACCCTTGCAAGGGCTTTGAGTAGCCTTTGTAGCATCCCCTGTAGCAACCCTTGAAATGACCCGTGTCGCGCGAAGGAACAGCCGAGCTTCCCCAAGGCAACATTCGACTGGGAGATCCGGACCTTGTTACTATAAGGGTTCCCATAAGGGTTACTGTTAAGGGTTTAGGGTTTAGGGTTTAGGGTTTAGGGGTTTAGGGTTCAGGGTTTAGGGTTTAGGGTGCAGAGTTTCGAGGAAGCGGGGAGGGGTTTCGGGTTTACGGCTGGGATTGAGGGTTTAGTGTTGGGTAGGGGGAAAACTGATCAGGGGTTTTGAAGACGGTGCTGTGTCAATTATATTTAACATAGGCTCTTTTGCTTCTGTTGTTGGGCTAACTTGTCTTTTTGTATGTGTGCCATTTGAAGGGATCTCTTTTTCGAATTTGGCGGGGGGTGGTTCTCAAGACCTGAAACAAACTAGTATAAGAGCAATTTAGAACAAGGTTCTCGGGTACATCATGGCATTATTGTAATCATAACAAGGAACCATTGGGACTGATGCTAGTAACTGTTCGCGCTTCTATCATAACAAGAGCTCTTGCATCATAAGACACAATAACAGCACACAAACTCCATTATCACAGGCGACATGTTGATAGAACGTAAGGCTCCAAAAAACCCGCGTTCTGACCAACAATCACAACACCTGTAGCACACAACGGTCATAACAACAAACCAGAACGAACGACACGAATGACATAACGATAACAACGGAAGGCACAGCCGTTAAACCCGTACTGTAAAGCTCCAAACCCCCAAACCCCGAACTCCAAACCCTCGCAGTTTATAGCAATCCTTCACAAAACCCCGTAAACGGAGTCCGGAAAGAAACCCCGAAACGAACCAGAGCCCTGACCTGGAGGTCTTTCAACTTCGCGGCGAAATCCTGGCAGACATGTCATATAGGGTTCAAGGTTTTGTAAAGGATGTAATGCAGGTTGGGGGGTTTGGGGCTTGTCTGATAATATACGGGTCCTGAGGAACTAGAATAAAGTTGTATGAGCTTTCATTGGGTTCTGTGAGCAGTATTGAACCAATCTAAATGACATCAGGATAAGGTGGCGGGGTATGTTTTAGTATTAATTACCTATAAAGCGCGTAGGGTTGAAATGCTACACCTTGCACCCCACGGAAGGTGTTGATGAACCCTCCACAGGAGTTTTGCTTTGGGTCGTACAGCTGCCATCCCAACAGGACAGCTGTTACACCCCCCAAAACAGATACATCGGAACCCTAAGCCCTACAACCCGAAGCCGGCTTCAATCATGCAGCGAGGATTTCGTGTTTGAGCCTACGTGTCCTCCCAACATAGCCCGTTTAAAACTTAAAGAATGTTGTGTAGAGTTTTGAGGACCGGGGGTATCGGCATTAAATACTCTACATCTTCAACACTCTCTTCCAAAAACCGTTTGGTTTTATCGGCTCACTCTGCTAAGGATAATCCTCGCGTCGGGGATCACCCTAAACGCTGAACTCCTGTAAACCCTCCAACTGCGCACCCCGCAACCTGTAACAAGAAAACTCAACTTAAAATAACATTAGAAAATCAAGGGTTTGCATGAATGTCTTCTGGAACTTTGTGGAACCCTTACAGTTGACACCCTCTAAGCTCCAGCACCGCAACAATTCGTCGTTGCCACCTCAACGCCGTCGCGCTGACACTTGAAGACGAGTTGCCGAGCAGCTGACACCTCAGGTGCTCGGATTCTGCGCGTTAGCTCGTCTAAGCTGGAAGGTTTAGAGCTAGCTCTTTAAAATTTCGGTTTAAAGATGAAGGCTTCAGGGGCCAATGACCAAGTTTAGGGTTTAGGCTCTAGGGCCTTTGGGGCTTTTGACATGGAGGTTCTTCCCAACTCAGCAACATGAGGCAACACAGGCAACACATCACCGTAGCAGACCTAGCAACAAAACGCCCAAAAACAATTTTCAAAGTATCGGCGTGGAAGAAGCCTTCACCAAAACCTGCTGCAGGAAAGGCGCCGCCGGCACCGGCACGAAATCCGCCACTCGGGGCCGGATCGTCAGTCCCTTCTGCGACCGGGCGGTTAAGGCAAAAGGCCCTGTGACCCCGGCGCTGTCACACTTCCTCATCTTGCGTAAAAGGGCTGCCGGAAAACGGACAGTGGCAATATTTTGTACTTTTTGCCAAGTACAAACCTCTTCTACACCCGATATCAAAAACAAACATATTTGGCGCTTGTAACGTCGTGCGCTACCCTGCGATTTTCATTCCTTTTCCCCGCTGTGTCGTGAGCTGGCAAGACCTTCCAAGAAGACAGTGCACCTCTCCAGCGCTGCCTGTCGCAGAACCACGGCGTTGTAGACGACCCACTCGGACACGCAGTTGACTTCGACCACTGACCCACTCAGCTCGTTCCATCCACCGGAGCGCATCACACTGCCTATCTCACCTGCTGACCTACTGAACGTACGGCTCCTACTTCATGCGCCCTCGGTCAATCTCTCACTCACGTGCCTCGTCTCCACCCTGCCATGGGTCCCACGACATGGTTCTCGACCCACCTCTAGGCCCCCACTGAAGCGCTCCGACTACACATGCCCTGCAAAGCAATAGTGATCAGTAATTAGCCTCGAGCTCTTCACCCGTGCGATGACTTACAGGAGAGCAGACACTGTCAAAAACGAATTTCGATGTGGCGCCGCTGCAATTGCAAACCTGTGCACATCCGTCAATGCAAACACGGTTCAAAATCCAAACATGTGATCAGCAAAAATCAACCTGCATGGCTCGCTCCTTCATGCTGCACAAGCCGACGAAGATGACAAAGTGCAGGAAACTGCTGTCTGCTAATTATATCGAAGAATTCAGTGACATCAACGGGCACCACGGGTGGCAGTGATACAACTAAGCCGATATCGATCAGCTTGGCCCTGTCGCGTATGAACATGACGTTCTCCGGCTTAATGTACGCCCCGGTGGACGACGTCATGTTCGTGCAGGTACGCGACGGCGACTGGGATGTGGATACATCCGTGCAGCCGCCACACCAACTTCAGCGGCCCAGGCACGACGGGGTTGCTCGATTAGGGACTGGAGTTTTGAACTCTCATGCCAGATCTCATCCAGAACCAGAAGGCTCAGATGATTTCTTTACGTGGATAGAGACCCGGTGCCAATATGCATCAAAGGTTTGCCGAGTGATTATGACAGACTATATAGATATGTCTGTATTCATGCATGTATGTATGTAATGTAATATAATATAATATAATGTAATGCATGCATGCATGCATGCATGCATGCATGTACGTAGGTATGTATGTATGTATGTACGTATGTATGTATAGGTGTGTACATCTATCTGTATGTGTATATATATATATATATATATACACAGACACATACAAAGGCATTCATATAAACACATGTGATGCCGTTGGATACATATATATATATATATATTTATATTTGTATTTATTTATTTGTTTATTTATTTTTATACTTACATATATATATACATACATATGCTTCTTTATGTTTATTTATGTGCTTACCTACATGTTTACTTACTTACTTGCTCTTTCATTTCACTTTATTTCATTTCATTCCGTGTCATTTCATTTCGTTCAAGGTTCATTTCCACTCATTCATTCATTTTTTCGTTCATTCAGTCATCCATTCATTCATTCACACATTCGTTGTTTCATTCATTTCTTCATTCATTCATTCGTTCATTCACTATGCAACTGCTGTGTATTCATGTATTTGTCCGTTTGTTTGTTTATAGGCATAAACACCCAACGACGGTTAACGCTTACCTTCCCGGCCTTTACGTTTGCTGGTCGTGGAGAGGGAAACATGCGAAGCTTGCGAAGCTCGATGTCTAGAGAAGCCTCACAGCCCCAAGTAGTTGTACAAATGCGTGTCTAGCATAGAGTCTAGCAACTTGCCACATGCATAATTTGATGGGATTTCATAGCCAGACTCTTGAGCCCTAATTCCTAATAACACTGAAACCCTAAACTCTGTACTTTGGACCCTCGGCCGAAAAGCGAAAGCTAGCACGCAAGACCCCAGAAGTAAGGAGCCCGTATGAACGACCCCTGCAACACAGGCCTGTGTAATTAGACCTGGGTTTTGCGGAGCAGTGTCATACTATGGTGATATGCACGAACCTTAGCGTATCAAGTGTTGAGCCCCATGCAATACTAGAACACTCTAGTACCGGGGCCGTAATGATTAGAATAGGGTATTGGGGCCTATTAAACTATAATGATAATAAGGAACCACCAAAATGGTATTGGGAATTATTTCGCCCCCTAGATTAAGAATCTTGATGGGTCTTCCTTATTTCACAAATACTAGCTCTACTCCAGTTTCGAACGCAAGCAAAAAGTACACCTTGCGGAGGCTTTAAGAACGTTCAATCGACACTATAATCATTTACAAAAAACACAAAAACAGCCACAACAACCCGTTCAGGTAGAATCTCCCAAGACCATGGGCCGAAACGGTTTAGGGCTATGGGCCATGGTGCCTATTGCTTGTGCACTAGCTCCTTACCCATCTACCCCAAGACCCTAAACAAGTGGCATGGTGACTTTCACGTATTATACTCGTATGCATCCCCAAGACAACAAGCCAAACATGCACCCGCCAAGGCTTAGAAGGATGCCGCTTTACACTCACCCGTGCCCTATCATTACTCTATCGTGAACCCCAGAAAGTTGGAACATCGATTTAGGGTGATTCATGCTGGGATTCCCTTTACTTTACTTTAAGGGCATGAGGCTACTGATGTTCCAACTTTCTGGCTTCTATATTACTTCTTGAGAAACCATGTAAGAAACCCTTCTCCGCAAGTCTCAGTGCGTTGCCGCATCTTGCACTGACTTGACCTCCAACAGCCGGGTTGTGAGTAATATTCGTATTACTACATTTATTATTGGTATGGCGGTGGCTATTGCTGTTGCAAGTATAATAAAAAATATTTACTAGGGTCGTTACCATTATTAAGACAATTATGAATTCTACTACTATTACGATGACTGCGGTTGCTTTGTATCACTACTGTTGTGATAGTATTATGCTCTTTTACTATTGTTCCAACAGCCGGGTTGAAGGTCGAGAGGTTTGGGGCTTGGGAGTTCAGGGATGAGAGTCTAGTCTGTGGGTTGGGCTGGGTCTTTCGAAAACTCGTTTGTAGGTTCCGTTAACGGGTCCCTTGGGTTCCAGAGCCAAAATTATGGTCCCTTGGGTCCCTCATATAATACGGCACCTATTATTTAAGGCACCCAAAGAAAAGGGACCCCAATTTTGACAACTATCCCCGTGTGAGTTTAGGATTTTGGCTGGGGATGTCGAGCTACCTTGGGCCTTTGTTCGGGTTCCTTAAATGAATCCTACTATATTGGGGGTTATAGGCCCAGGGTTTCTTAATTTGGTTCCTACATTAGGAGTGCCGCTGGCTGGTTAGGATTCAGAGGTTAACGGCTCTAGAACTTTGGGGGTTCTGAGGCTTCAGGGGCTTAATTAGGGATCTGGGGGCGGGGGACTTTAGGCATAGGATTGCACGGATTTCAGGCGTAGGGCTTATATAGTTTAGGCCATATACTCTGCTCCAGAACGGTTTATGGTCACATAGCCGGCTGCCGGAGCGATTGAAGGCTGAAGGTTAGTGTGGGCTTCACACCCCAGGATCCCCTTGGATATACCTACCCATAGGCCCCAAAGTAGTTCCTTTTTGGGATTACCTTATAGAATTCTAAATATGAACCCCAAAAAGGAACTACTTTGGGGCCTATGGGTAGACCCTCAACCAGGCCCTTGCTAAGGCACCCGAAAGATAGATGATCGGCTATCGAAATTAAAAGGATGGCAGATGTGGGTATAAGAAACCGTTAAACTCTGAACCCTAAACTGTTATATTTAGCCGATCTGGGTATAAGAAACCGTAAACTCTGAACCCTAAACTTTTATATTTAGCCGATCCTAACCAAAAAAACATGAAATTGGCGGTTTAGGTTTGTGCGGATCAACCTGGGGCCCTAGTCTCAAATCCAAGCTTTGAGGAGTCAGACGACTTCACGGTTTAGGGTTTAGGGTTTAGGGTTTAGGGTTTAGGGTTCAGGGTTTAGGGTTTTCAGGGTTTAGGGTTTAGGGGCTGTTAAGGCCTCAAAGTCAGCTCCTAACCCCGAAGCCTTGCTTGGGGTTTGAGGCTTAGGGTACCGGTTTAGAGTTCGGGGCTTAGGGGTACAAGCCCTCAACCCGAAAACCCTAAAGCCCCTAATCCTAACGGTTTAGGGTTTAGGGTTTAGGATGCCCCAATTAAGCCCAAACTCACAAGCCCCAAACCCTCAAAACTTCTACCCGGGAACCTGAAGCCCCCCAAACATCGCCTTGGCACTGGCTTCACCGGACCGCAGCGAAAGCTCCTTCTTTGGTTTCAGCCCGGTTCAAGGCTTTAGAGGCTTGGGCTCGGTTTATGGCTTAAGAGTTTAATTTGGACCCCTGACTAATAACTCCCCTTTTCTGATGAAAACCAATAAGGGCTCCTAAAGAAACGGGGCCTATTCAGCAGGGTCCTGTGACATTTCGACACCCCCGAACACAAACCTGAACGGACATGCAGTGCAGAAAACGGGGCAAGCGAGACGATCTTTCAGTTTACTACACGTGCGTGGTTTCATAGGAAAGACCATAACTCGTCCTCATCCTAGTATAGGGGCCATGGAGCCAGGTTTTGGGATAGATTAGACGATAGTTCCGTTAGGCACCAATAGCATTGGTAATTACTCAGGCAGCTATATTGCGTGGGCTTCTGCCGTTTTGGGGAAATCTGGACTGCCACAGAGCAGCAACAGACAGATTGAGCCCGGGGTTCCGAAACTCTACACTGCCCGGGGTTTGTAAGATGAGGGCTCCAAGAACCCTATGAACCCTAATCCCATCAACCCTAAAACGCTAAACCTTCAACCCTAAACCTCAAGTCCTACCTAAGCCTTAAAGCCTTAAAATCAAACACTGAAGGGCGGAAGGAATGAAGAGCTTCTGAACCAGAACCAGAGTGCCTTGGGTCGTAGCAGATGCACAAACTGGCACTAAAACCCTGTAGAGTTAAGAAAAAATCTAAAGCCCGAAAGCCCTAAAGCTCTAGATACTGAAGCAAGGCCGTAGCGCCCGCGGTCAGATGCTTGGATAAATCGAAAAACTGAGTCCTAGAATGAGGGTGGGGCCAACAACTGTGGATCCCTTACACCAAAAATCATAGCCCTCACACGCCCCAAAACCGAAAACCCCAAATAAAAACTTGAACAGAAGAGGAACGAACTGCCCATAATCGACCGCGCAAACCCCAAACCCATGAAAAGAGCGAGAAAGCCCTAAACCATAAAAAGACTCGGAGAAACTATCTACGAAACCCCTACGAAGCACGGAACCCTAAGCCCAGAAACCCCCAAAAAAACCCGCAAATGAGGAAGAGCTTGGGCCTCTTCGGGGAGATCTCCTTCCAGAAAGGCCGTGGCCTGAAGACCGGAGACTCCAAGAAGGCTTCACTGCGAGGTGTTAGGGTTTTTTCTTTTGGTGGGTTTAGGGCTTAGGGTTTAGGGTATAGGGCTTAGGGTTTAGGGCTGAGGGCTTAGGGTTGAGGGTTTAGAGTTTAGGGTTTAGGGCTTAGGGCTTAGGGTTTTGGGTCTAGGGCCGGGCTTGGGCTTTTAAGGTTAAGGATTAAGGTTTAGGCTTTAGGATTTAGGCTATGCGGCTTTGAGGTTCAACACGAAATTTATCTAGAAAGGTTGCTCTAAGTCAGGGTTCCTAGAAACAGGGACTAGGGTTTAGAGTCAAGATGTTCCGTGGTTCCCTTATAATTAATGAGGGTTACGATATAGGATGCTATAAGGATACGATAACTGGCCCTTTAAGGTTCTGTGGTCTGGTGGTGAGGGCTTTGGCGGTTCAGGATTTGGGCCAAGGGCTCTTGATTTTAGCGTGTATGACTCCAGGGTTCGGATCTTCGATGGGATTTTGGGCCGTCGTCGGTTTCGGATTCCGAGTCCTCCTCCTGAGTCCCAAACTGTTCCGGATCGCTTGGCTCTCTCCGCAATCAAATTTGGTCTATGCTTCTTCGCCTGCGCGAAAGTGTTTTTGACAGCGCGGAGGGAAACACACGCCCGCCTCGGCCAGCAACAGTTCGAGCACCCGCCCCTTGCTTCCGCATATTATCATTTGAGTGTCGAACACAAAAACTCGCGTGGCTCGGATCTGCTTGCTGGGTCGCCGCCAAGTGGGCAATCATCGTTGCGGCACACCTTGTACGAAACCGCCCAAATTGGAGGCTGCTTGAAGATCATGCGGCTGGGTTAGCCTTAGCATTTGGGGTTTTCGGGTACGGAACCTCTTGTGCACACAAAGGGCCATTGATACAAACATCAGCATACTCCCAGCTACCCACGCACTGTCGAGTATACCATTAAATCCAAAGCGTCCTAATAACGCCATGAAACCCAATCCTGATCCGATACCGAAACACTAAACCCTAAACCCCCAGACCCCGAAAGCTCTAAACGCAAAACCAAACCATGACCCTAAACTCAACACCCTAGACCCCACAAACTCTCATGGAAAATAGAGACCCTGCCCCTAAACTTTAACATCGAAACCCTACATTTTGAAACCCTAGACCCGGAAACTGCAAAAACAAAAATAGTCCCTGGCTAGACCCAGCACAAAAACTATAGTATAGACCCTGACACATACTCTCTCCGGTTCTATGAGGGCTTCTATAATATAGAGTACTCGACCCAATTTGACAGACCTCCTATACAGGATTGTAGCCTAAACCGAAAAGCCGGTTGATTAAGGGCCATGAGGGTTCTATGAGGTTTACCCTCAACCCTCTTATATTGCTGGGCAAAAACTGTAAGTACCCTAAGGGTCCTAACAAAATGGGGAACCTCAAAATTGAAGGTTTCTGAGACCCCAAAGGGACCCAAGGACTCTTTCTAGGACATTCCGGACCCTCCTAAAGAGATACCTGGACCCTTAGGGTAAGATCTCTACAAGGCTCTACACAAATCCCACCTCATCTTCCAGCTCCGCGACGGCCTGCGGAAATGAAATGCGCGCTGCGAGGCAGGGCTTCTAAACCGCTCTAAGCTGGGGGGTTCCGTAGGGCTCTAGGATTCTTGGGGGTTTAGGGCTTAAGGGCTTATATGGGCTTTCAGGATTGTAGCCCTCTACGGTTCTACGTAGTGCGTAGGCTTTAGGGCCTTGAGGCTTATACGGCTCTGGGGTGCTGCAGGGTTTTCTCGGGTTTGATGTTACTTAGAGGATCATGGGACTTAGTAAGTAGGTTATAATTGGGGTTATAAGTCCCTTAAGTGGGGTTATCCTAACTATAACCTACTTATAACCTTACTTACTAAGTCCCATGAGCCTTCNAGAGGATCATGGGACTTAGTAAGTAGGTTATAATTGGGGTTATAAGTCCCTTAAGTGGGGTTATCCTAACTATAACCTACTTATAACCTTACTTACTAAGTCCCATGAGCCTTCAAGTAGGCTTTTGGGGACTCTGGTGTTCTCGGCTTTCGGGTTCGCTGAATGCTGTGAGTCCAGCAACCCTGCATTGTGGACTTAGCGTTAGAGGCCATGCTCCAAACGGCAGCATCTCTAAACTTGGGCTCCTGATGCGAAGTGAGTGTTTTACAACCCTAAACACTACACCCAGGAACCCAAGACCCCTGGACCACTAAACCCCAAACTCGAAGCCCTCAACCTAACTTAGAGGATCATGGGACTTAGTAAGTAGGTTATAAGTAGAGTTATAAGTCCCCTAAGTGGGGTTATCCTAACTATAACCTACTTATAACCTTACTTACGAAGTCCCCTGAGCCTTCACGTAGACCCTAAACCCTAAACCCTATAGATCCCTTTAAGGAACCCTATAGATCCCTTTAAGGAGCCCTGTAGGAACCCTTACTCACTAAGTCCCCTGAGCCTTCAACCTAATGCCCAAAGTTTCAAACCCAAAGCCTGAGCCCTCGACACAAAACGCTGCAAAAAAGGCCCTCAAAATAGACTGAGCTGAATTCTATGGCTAAAAATCCTGAACCCTAGGTTACCGAAAAAAGGTCTGAAGTGTTGGGAAAGCTTTCCTTCAAATTCCCGAGGATAGCTGTAGTACAGATGCCGCCTAAACCCTGTTCTAAATGCGCACCCCTACTAAGCTGCCCTGGATCCCACACCCCTGGTCGCGATGGGCCCCATTTCTACATCATAAAAACCGCCATGCACCCAAACCGCTACACTCTCGATAAAGTCGGAAAGCTCCACCCCGCGCGAATCCTCAAGTCTTTCGTCCTAGACAGGTACGCCTTGAAGGCACCCCAAGAAACCCCCGGCGGGACACGAGGCAAAAGACACGCGAATCTTCAGCTGTAGCGAGGCCCGCCTCGTTATGAGCAATAAACGCCACCGGCCCCCGACTCCGTGTCTACGTCTTTCCCCGGGTCATATAGTGACTCCCAGAAAGTTGGAACATGGATTTAGGATGATTAGTGCTGGGATCCCCTATACTTTACTTTAAGGGCAGGAGGAGAATGATGTTCCAACTTTCTGGCTTTTGCTATAAGTTGACCGAAACCCTGAGAAGCCCGTCAAGCTCGGTTCACGGGCCTTCTCCAGCTCCGAGACTTTGCTTTCCTTGGCTAGGGGATTCTTGGGCTTTACGGTTTTAAGCTGTAGGTTTGGTCGTTTAAGTGTGTAAGCTGAAGGGCCCTTAGGGAATCTCAAGGGAATCAGTAAGGATGCTACAATGCGGGTTCCTTTCAGGGCTCTGTACGGGTTCTGCAATCAGGGTTTCAGGGGATTTGGGTTTAGGGTTTACTATGGCGACCAAAACAACTTCAACAGAGTTTTGGGGCACACTTGGATTATAGCAAAACTATAAACGGACTAGATATAGGAATAGCCGAAGCAATTGTTGAGGGCCCAACCCTTACGCTAAAATTCGGGCAATAGGCTAGGCCAGAGGGGCCAAGAAACCTGGCATATACAGAAAGTACCACGCCTCTCACACGAAACAGGGTTCAACATGGGACTGAGGATGTACTGCCAAAAGCCGTCGTGGGACATGACATGATATAAAAGACAAGAATTGGACAGGGAATTTGCAATCTTGGACCATGTCATGTGAGGACATATCACACATGATGTATCATGTGTTGCTATCTTATAACATGTCCTACTATGCCCTCTTAAACTTATTCCCTGTCCAATTCTTCTCTTTTACATCATGTCATGTCCCACGACGACTTTTGGCAGTACATCCTCAGTCCCATGTTGAACCCTGTTTCGTGNCCCACCCCCAGCAGTCGCAGTAGCAAGCAGTAACAAGCCAAAAAGTAGGCGCAGTTATCCCCCCATGTGCACAAACATGCTGCTACACGCCCTATGGAGTCAAGTGCGACACCTACACACCCACCGCCCAACACCACAATCCCAAGACTTGGGTCAGGGACCCTGGGCACTCACGTCCAGGGTAAATGCCTCAATAATTAGACTAAGGATATAAAAGGATATAACAGTTGAATAGTCTCGTGGACTTGTACAGGGATTATGGGAGGATATGAACACAAATACAAGTATGCGGATATTAACAGCAGCCAAACTGAATGCGCATCAATCGTCAACAGGTGCATTTCTTTGCCGCCGAAGTCTCGGCTTCGTATCTCTGTGCAGCCTTCTTTCGCGCGACGTGAGCCTCCCGTTTAGGGCTTTATGGTTTAGGGTTTGGGGTTCAGGGATTTTTGGTTTTTGGTTGTGTGGTTATCTGTTTTAGGGTTATGGGTTCTAGGGTTTCAAGGCGGGGCTTAGGGTTTTGCGCTTTGGGCTTCGTGGCTTTGAAGTTTTGGGCTTTGGGTGTAGGATCACTAGGGACCATTGGATTGGGGCCGCGATTTAGGGCTCAGGGTTTCAAGCAGAGTGGGGGCGTGGGGTGGGATATCTATTCAGCTTGTGTGAGGATTCAATCTCCCGCCGCGCAGTTCAGCATAATCCTGCGATGTGTCATGATAGAGTCCTGATCTAACAAACGAGTTCAATATTGCAATACTTCTCCAAAGTCTGTGACACCCTTGTTTTCCAGCGTCTCTGAGCTGATAAATCCTAA
This sequence comes from Symbiodinium sp. clade A Y106, assembly GCA_003297005.1. Taxonomy (NCBI): domain Eukaryota; class Dinophyceae; order Suessiales; family Symbiodiniaceae; genus Symbiodinium; species Symbiodinium sp. clade A. The sequence continues at coordinate 32,087 of BGNK01001126.1, read as the reverse complement.
GGGTTCAAGGCTGTGTGTTAGCAGTGGCCTTCCGGAACTGAAGGAGCTGCGCTGCCGCTGCGTTCACACGGGCAGACTGCTCGGTCACATCCTCTCTCATTGGGATTTTGGGGTTACGGATGGAAGTGGCTGGGATGATTTTTCGTCTGCAAGCCCAGTTACCTGTAGGTTTCTGGGTCACGAGCAGTGCACTATCAGGATAATGTAGGGATTCAGGAACAGCAACCCATACCCGAAACCCTAAACCCAAACCGTTGGCCCTACACCCGAAAACCTACATCCAACACAGAGCTACCTCGCCTTCTATGGCATTTGGTTTCCCGAGGCTGGGATCTTTGAAGCCAAGCCAAGCCGAGCCCTAGCAAAGATTCGGGCTGATGCAGGGGCCTGAATAACCAGCCGATCTGCTGTGTCGTGTGCTCACGGTTTTCTCGGCACTTGGTTTCTTGAATATCGTAGACCCTAAATATTATTATACTAGGGACCCAAAAAAGGGACCATAATTTTGACAACTACCCATGAATATCAGCAAGATCTTGGCTTTCTACCCAGCTTCGGCTTGGAGATACCAATCTGCGAGCTCCTCGATTCCTTCAGCCCCCTCACTCCTCACCCTCCCAGACCGACCTGGTCCCTGAGCCATCGTTTAGGGTTTAGGGTTTAGAAGCTCCGTACAAAGCAGCGCTATCCGAAAACCCCGAGAAGAAGCCTCAAGAACGCGCAGCAAGCTCCACAAAGCCGCTACTCCTTCATGAAACTCAAAACCCCCAGAGACACGAACTCTAAAAGCAAACAACCTCAGAAAGTAACCTTGAAGCGTAGCTTACTTTTTACAAACAAACAAAGGGCTGGGGTCCTTCATGAAGCTCTTCAGGGCGTCCGCCGACAGGTTCGCCTTGAGGTCCTGTGCTGGAAATTTCGAGTTTAGTTCGGTGCTGCTCTTAACACCGTAAGGTTTGGGGTTTAGGGTTTATATAGGGCTTTAGGCTTTTATATAGGGTTTTAAGTTTAGGGCTTTAGGCTTTTCTATAGGGTTTAGGGTTTAGGGCTTTAGGCTTTTCCATAGGGTTTTGGGTTTAGGGTGTACGGTTGAGGGCTTAGGGCTTTGGCGCATCCCTGACTTAAACCCGAAACCCTCAAATCCAGCTTGACCCAACAAGCCGAACCGAGTAATACATCTGATACTCATAACATGCAGTATATATATATACACTTATGAAACATGCATATGTATATACCTACATATATTCAACAAGTTAACCCTGAAATTCTTAAAACCTGAACCCTGCAGGCCCGCGCTGCTCGCCCGTACCGGCAAAAAGCCTTAACACAACACCCCCTTTAGGGTTTAGGGCCGGGTTGAGGGTTTAAACAATCTAGAACACTACTGACAAACCCCATGTGGTACTTATAGTTACCGGGAGCTCAACGGCCCCGACCATAAAATCGCATAAACGGTTTAGGGTTTAGGGTTTAGGGTTTAGGAACAATCATAAACACCATTTCCGTCCTGAGTGAACCTCCGAGCCTCTGTGAACTCTTCATGGTACCGTAATCTAACTTAGCAGTGGCAGCTTCTTTCAACCTGAGCCACGATGGAAGCGGGCATTGCGAACAGATAAAGCTCAAAACCTATAACACCTTTGCAACATTGACGTGATAGAGAACTGAAACAATTTTTCGTTCATAGTAAAAACGTGCGGGAGAGCGACGCGGATGCCTGCCATCGGAGTAGAGAGCAGTCGTGAAACACGTATGGCAGTACCGAGACCGAACCTGCAGCCTCAATACAAAACCGCAAGAACGGTTTAGACCCTAAACCCTAAACAATGGACTCTCAAAGCCCTATAGCCTGCAGCCCAAAAACCCAACCTTACTACAACCCCTACAACCCCTACAACCCCCAAACTCCTAAGGCGAAAATCCTAATCTTGGTTACAGAGCCCCTTAAAGGAACCCTTGAAGGAACCTTCTGCTCAGCATTACGGCCTTATACCAACCCCAAAAGAACTTAAGAACTAACCCCCCCCACCCACCCTTACCCTAAGACCCCAAGATCTTTCTCCGCACCATAAATCCCTAAACCCTAAACCTTAAACCCTAAACCCTAAATCCCTTCATGGGACTTAGTAAGTAGGTTATAGTTGGGGTTATAAGTCCCCTAAGTGGGGTTATCCTAACTATAACTACTTATAACCTTACTTACTAAGTCCCCTGAGCCTTCACGTAGACCCTAAACCCTAAACCCTATAGATCCCTTTAAGGAACCCTATAGATCCCTTTAAGGAGCCCTTTAGGAACCCTTACTAAGTCCCCTGAGCCTTCAAGTAGCCCCAAACCTACGCCCTGCTCTGACTGAAGTTTTAGCTTTTTTGGTCGGGTCACCACCGCCGCCGAAGCCTGGAACTGCCTCGCGTCGACGATGGCCCCCTGCTTGGGGATCTTTAAAGGTTTCCATAAGCATTTCTTTCAGGGAATATCTTGAAGGATTTCTTTAAGGGTCTCTTTAAGGGGATTGCTGGATTCCTTGAGGATTTCTTTAAGGTTCTCTTTGAGGGGTTCCTTTAAGCGTGATTTCGAGGCTGCTTCTCCTTGGAGCTTCATGGGAGTTCAGGGTTTAAGCATTTTCGCCGGGTTTCAAGAGGGCTTTCCAGGGCTTTGCAAAGGGTTTACGGGCTTTGTTTTGGGGATTTTGCAAGGGGGTAAGAGGGTTCGACATGGTTCTGTAGGGTTTTTCAAGTTCTAATCCATCAGAAGCTGTCAGGATTTTGTGCGTTTTAAGACTTTGGGCTTAGGGCTTGGGACTTCATGGGGTTGGAAGTTGTTCAGGCAGTACCGGGAGGTCCATATCATATGATTGGCTGTGCCTAATCAGAGATTGGTTACAAGGGATCTGTTCGCAACTATGGATAATGAATACGGCCCTAAACCCTAAACCCTAAACCCTGATTCATGTTTTACAGGGGTTTTTGCACTACAGGCCCATTCTGGGAGGAGGCGCTGGGTCGGACATCGACATTCAAGCAGACCCACCAGGGTTTAGGGTTTAGGGTATCAGCCCCTCCGAAAGTGCTGTTTACATTCCCAAGCCAACAGATGGTGCCAGCAGTTGTTCCGTTGGGTTGTCCAGAGCACTGTACATTATGCCCGTGTAAAACAAGGAAATCCTTGCAGGAGCCCTCGAGGTAACCCAAAAAACCTAAGTAAACCCTGAGCCTTACAATGTATATAAAACTTGATCCATACGATCCTCAACGCGTAAACCTTAGATTACACCCTTCAGCTCCCCCAACAGCCTGTGCAAACCCGAAGACGCCCCAACCCAAAAAACATTAATGTGGAACCCTTCCAGAGAGACATTCAAAACAACACCCCCCCTCCCCACCCACAAAGCAACCCTGAGCTACCTCAAACCTAAACCCATATTGTAGAGCCCGGCACTTCCAAAGCCCTGCGGGGCGCTTCCCTTCTCAGAGCCGTGGGGGAACCCTGTGTAACGACTTCTTCATGTAAAACCTCAGCCCAACCCGAAACCCTGAACCGTAAATCAACGGCTAGACACAAAAACCTAAACCCTGAGCTGAAAGATCTTGAGTAAACCCGAAACTCAACTTGAAAAACCTAAACCCTAAACCCCTAAACCCCTAAACCGTAAAATGCAGTCAGCTGCAACAAAAGCCCCTGACAGGAACCCCAAGGAAGCCTTGGAGCAACCCATCGTCGTAGACCCTGCTTCAACCAATATAGGGTTCTTAAAAGGGTCCGCTTAGGGTTACTATAAGGGGTATTATGGGGGTTTAATGTAGGGGCCTGAATAATTAGAATAGGGTCTTGGGGCCCATGATACTATAATTAGAATAAGGAACCCCCCACCATAGTATAGGTAATTATAATACTGTAAGAAACCCCAAACTACGGTTGATGGACAAAATCCTGCATGACCCTAAGGACCCTAAACTATGGGAATTATGGTATATTCCTTATTATGGGTCATGCAGGATTTTGTCCATCAACCGTAGTGTAGGGAATTATTCAGGCCCCTATACTAAGCCCTCAGACACCTCCAACTCCTCGGCAGCTTTTTCAGCCGCGCCCACAGTCTCGGCAACCTCAGCGAAAGCTTTAGGGGCTTTACGGGTTTAGGAGGGGGTTTACTATACGGTCGCAAGCAATCTACATCGGGTTCTTCACGCGTTTAGGCTTTGGGGCATCGGGCTTTTGGGGAGGTGGAGGGGTGATTACGAGGACTACAAGGTACAGTGAGGGGTGGCTGGGTCTGGGGTAAGCCATGTAAGGCTCGCTAAGTTCATGGCGAGTTGTTGTGAGAGTTTACAATCTATTAGGGGTAGCTGTTTTGGGGTGCTTACAATAAGGATCCTACTGTTTAGGGTACCATAATAGGGTCCCCTATTTTCGGAAACTCCCATATGCGTCTAGGGTTGCCGCAAAACCTGGAACCAAAGAGCCTAAGTTCTGTGCTTAGCTATCCCTGCGCCTTTAAGCAAGCATCTTTTGGCCCTGATGACTAAGAACTACCTTAACCCGGAATAACCTACCTTTTAATTAAGGACTTATGTAAGGAAACCATAATAAGGAACCCTAAAAAGGTAGGTTTCTTAGGGTCCAGGTATACTTAGAGGATCATGGGACTTAGTAAGTAGGTTATAATTGGGGTTATAAGTCCCCTAAGTGGGGTTATCCTAACTATAACCTACTTATAACCTTACTTACTAAGTCCCATGAGCCTTNACTTAGAGGATCATGGGACTTAGTAAGTAGGTTATAATTGGGGTTATAAGTCCCCTAAGTGGGGTTATCCTAACTATAACCTACTTATAACCTTACTTACTAAGTCCCATGAGCCTTCACGTAGCCTACAGCCAATTACACGACTTCTACCCCCGACTCCGGGACCCGAAGCCCTCCCACCCCCCGCCCTAGCCCCTCGTCAAAGAAGAGGCGCGAGACCCTAGGGGACTTAGTAAGGGTTCCTAAAGGGCTCCTTAAAGGGATCTTATAGGGTTCCTTAAAGGGATCTCTAGGGTTTAGGGTTTAGGGTCTACTTGAAGGCTCATGGGACTTAGTAAGTAAGGTTATAAGTAGAATATAGGTAGGATAACCCCACTTAGGGGACTTATAACCCCAATTATAACCTACTTACTAAGTCCCATGATCCTCTAAGTCAAGCTTGAACCCTAAACCCTGAAGCCCGAATCCCCAAAAATGCTCAACCTTTGATGCCTCGTCTGCAGGGAGGATCTCCATGCCCTTCAGGAAAGGCAACTCAGTCTCGTTGACCTGCTTGGACGCTCGACTTTCAAACTTTTGGGGGTTGGTTTTTAGGGTTAGGGGTTTAGGGTTGAGGCTGATTTAAACCTTAGGATTTAGGGTTAAGGGTTTAGGGGTTAGGGTGATTTTAAAACTGTAGGGATTGAATCTGAATCTAAGGCTTAATAAGTAGTCTGGGGCGGTATTCTAACACACTGAAAAATACGCTGTGGAAATTTAGAACTACTTTTTACTCCCCCCCCGGACGAATCCTAACGAATCATATTAAACCCTAAACCCTCAACCCAAAACCCGAAACCCGAAGCCTGAAGATCCCTCAACCCAAGCAAGAACCCTGAACCCTTAACCGTAGACCCGGGCCCTAAGCCCTGAACCCTGTGCTGAACCCTAGCCCAAACCTAAACTGAACCCCTTTTTCGGAACTCTGATAAACAAAAACCTGCCGCCTTGTCCAGAAGCTGTTCAACCATGTCTGCCTTGGCCTTCACCTTTTGGCAGGGACCCAGCTTGAGAGGTGCAATACCGGGGCCTTAACACTTAGACTGGCGCTCCATGGGGGCTCCATACTTGAAGGCTCATGGGACTTAGTAAGTAAGGTTATAAGTAGGTTATAGTTAGGATAACCCCACTTAGGGGACTTATAACCCCAATTATAACCTACTTACTAAGTCCCATGATCCTCNAGGCTCATGGGACTTAGTAAGTAAGGTTATAAGTAGGTTATAGTTAGGATAACCCCACTTAGGGGACTTATAACCCCAATTATAACCTACTTACTAAGTCCCATGATCCTCTAAGTACTCTAAGTCATTCTACAATCTGGGTGCTTTAATCATCAGAGTAAGGATTGGTTGCGGTGTAATTAGCTGAGTAGATCCACGATAGGGGAGCCCAAGGAAAACTGTTGCGAAATATTTCGGCCCCTACACTAGATGTCGCTATAAGGGTCTTTGTCAGGGCCAGTATAAGGGTCACCACAGGGACTCAGAAAAGCTTCTATAGGACTGGGGCATCGGACCAAGGAGTTCGGGTCCAGTCTTCGGGTTTCGTGCTTCGTATTAGGGCCTTATGGGCATTCATAAGGGATCTATGGGGTTTGGGGGAGTTTTATCTTGTCTTTTGGGATTAGGTTCTAGGGAGATCAAGGAGTGCCGAGGACACACTTGGCTTGTGCCAGCCTGGATGATTGCCTGATCCCTGAAGCTTAAATCAACCCGGCACTTCTAGACCCTGAACCCTACTGTGTAGTTATAAGTGGGTTACAAGTCCCCTAATATGGGATATAAGTAACGTTACCCTACTTATAACCCCACTTATAACTAGCAATGAACCTCCAAGTAAACCCCAAACCCTCAACCAACCCTGCACCCTACACCCCAAACTAGCCAGCCGGAGCAAATGCTGATGTCCCGTCGTTGAAGCTGATTCTTTGGCGTGCGCTGCCGTGACTGTGTACCGTGCGGGCTCAACCCGAAACCACGCATCGCAAACGCCCTACATACTGTTGATGGACAAAATCCTGCATTACCCATTACAAGGAATATACCGGAATTCCCATAGTTTAGAGTCCTTAAGGTCATGCAGGATTTTGTCCATCAACCGTATGTGTGCTGCAATCAACAACCGGAAACTCTCATCCCCGACCCTAAATCGGTAAATCATGCAACCCTAACCCAGACCCCCGGGAGGATCCAAAAAGTAGATCCCTTAATGGGGGTTCCTATAAAGTACCCTTAGTAGTATAGGGCCCCAAATTAGGGGATCTACTTTNCCGGGAGGATCCAAAAAGTAGATCCCTTAATGGGGGTTCCTATAAAGTACCCTTAGTAGTATAGGGCCCCAAATTAGGGGATCTACTTTCTAGATCCTCCCGGGGGTCTGGGAAGCCGTCCAATCTCTACTTTAGTCGGCTTTCAGTGCAGGATCATGGGGTCTACGGGTACCTTTGGCACCGGAAAGCCGACCTCACGCATCTTCACCGCCGACTGGATTCGGCCGCGCTGTGCCTGCCAGGTTCGGGCCTGTTTTGCAATTGCCTGGACCCCCAAAGTATGTAGAATAATGGCCTTTTTAGGTGTTGGGTCATTATTTTACCTACTTTTTGGGGGTCTAGGTCCTTGAGGTATGGCCTTGTGAGCCTTTCTTGGGTTTCCCGGGTATTCAACATTGAGTCTGTACTGGGGTGTCATCATGATAGCCCAGTTTCACAACATCATACGAGCGCAAAGCCAGCTGACCACTACACTAAACCCTGAAGCCCAAAACCCCCAAACCCTACTGTAAACCCGAACAACCCCAGCCCCAAAACCCTAAAACCCTACTGTAAACATTAAGGCCCTCAAGCCCAAAACCCTAAACCTTACCGCAAGCCTCAAAACCCACATAACGCGCAACCAGCACCCAGTTGAAGCCTTAGAAGCCGCCAACATCGCGTTGAGCTGAGACTGCGCCTGAGATGCAGGGTGCTGGCTTTGAATCTAGGACTTTTCTACTATAATTATAGCAAGGAGCCCCCAAAGCAGTATAGGTATTTATTTAAGCCCCTATGGTAGAGTCTAGGACTTCGGGGTATATTTTACTATAATTATAGTAAGGAGCCCCCAAAGTAGTATAGGTAATGATTTAAGCCCCTATAGTAGAGTCTTAAGTTGAATCTTAGGTTTTGGGGGGGTATATTATACCAATATTATGTACAAGGAACCCCAAAACCCTAAACCCTAAACCCTAAACCCTAGACCCTAAACCCAAATAGGTAGTTATTTAAGCCCCTAGAGTAGAGTCGTAAGACTCAAGGGGTTGAGGTGTCTTTGTTCAGAGCCCCTTGCTTTCGGCAAGGTTGAAATGGGGGGGGGGGGGGGGGGNAATATTTTTTTTTGAGCCCCCGGGATAGTACCTCGTGAACTTGAGGGTTTGGGGTGTTTTTTTTTAGGCCCCTTTTTTTCCGGTAGGTTGAAGTGGGGGGGGGGGGGATGATGAGTTCTCTAAGGTTTAGGGATTAGGGTTTAGGGTTTAGGGTTTAGGGTTTAGGGTTTAAGGTTTAGGGTTTAGGGTTTAAGGTTTAGGGTTTAGGGTTTAGGGTTTATCGTTCCCAAGTTTCGGGTCCGAGGCGTTAGGCATTCGGGGCTCAAGGCCTGCAGCTCGACGGAGTCTGAGCTTTCGGAAAGTTGATGAGACAGAGCAAGTTCACAAATATGTGTATGCACGTATGTACAAGAACAGACACACATTGAGAGAGAGAGAGAGACCGCACACAGACAGACACAGACGCAGACGCAGACACAGACACAGACATAAACACAGACACACACACACACAGACACAGAGACATGCACACAAACACATGTACGACGCATACATGGGGAAAAAGAGATGGACAAAGAGATATCAGTTTGGATTCGATCTGATTCAGATTAGACTAGAGAAAACTTGACAACAACTGATTAGTTAGATGAGATGAGGTGACTTTAGACTGGACTTGACTAGCTTAGCTTAGGCTAGCCTTGTTTAGGTTGGCTTAGATTAGGTTCAGTTAGAAAGACCGATAGATAGATAGATAGGTAGGTAGACAGATAGATAGATAGATCGACGGATTGACAGGTTGGTTGGTCCTACGGACTCGATCGAGGACTTCTGCAGCGTCTTCGGGTCTCTTTGCACCCTTTAGGGTTTTCAGTTTTGGGGTTGCGCGACTATGAGGGAGTTATAGGGTTGTATGAGATCTACAGAAAGGGGTCGCGCATGGGTTTGTTTTAGGGGTTTCTGGCTACGAAATACACCGTGTGTTGAGGCAGCACTCCTACTGCCGTAAACCATGGACCCCTTATCAATTGGAACCCATAGTGGATTCGCTAGACCCCAAGCCCTCACTAAACCCGAACTGCGTGATATTGGAGTCTTTGAACAGTAAGGAATCCCAGCATAAACCTTACAGAGTAGCATCCTCAATATGAGTAAGAACCGATAAATGCTCCCCAATCTTAAGAAGCAGCTTACTAAAACAACGTTTCAGACCCTTGCAAAAAGACAAAACCCTGCTAAAGCGTTGCAAAAGCTTATGAAACCCTGAACCTACAACCATAAAGCCCTAAACCCTACAACCCTGAAGCCTCAACCTCAACCCCTCCAGAAGTACAAGGCACTTGTGCCGTTCGCTCACCAAGAGATTGCAGCGCTGCCTGCGGCTTGGGGTTAAGGGCTTTGACGTTCCGGGCATCAGGGTTTAGGGCTCTTTAAGGTTTAGGGTTTAGGGTTCATTCTGGCTCTGCTAATTGGACTAGAGGCGTGGTGTAGTGCACGGGCACTAAAAGAGACTTGATTAGGAACCCCAGATCGTTACTGCATGTGACGGTATACATATATAATAAATAAAACCTATGAAGCCCTAAAACACAAACACAGTAAACGAGACAAGCTTTTCCGGTGCATGTTATGGCTTCGGGGCTCTGGCCACAGAGAGTTCGAGGCTCGTTTAGACTTTAGTCGGCCCTTCAAGACCCCATAAAAACCGCCAGGGGCAAGGACCTTCAGCGGCCCGTCCGCTGCACTCCGCCGCCGGGCTGCGAAGCCGGCCGATGCCTTCCGTCGTCTTTGGGCTCAGGGTTTTAGGGTTTGGGGTTTATACGGTTTTATTAAGGTCTAGGGTTTAGGGTTTGGGGTTCAGGGATTTTCCACAAGCTCTACACCAGTAGGTTGAGGGTGTAGGCCGTAGGAATTATAGTGCTAGGGTCAAACATTCCCTCGCAAGCCTTAACCCTTGACTTCAGCCCTAAACTCTAAACCGCCTAAAGCCCAGATCAATCCTATAAGTGAGCTTATAAGTAGGGTAACTATAGTTACAAGCCCTATTCGCGGAATTATGACCCTACTTATAACTACCTATGAACCTCCAAGTACAATGCAACCCCCGAAGGAAGGTGCCAGAGACTCCAAAACCCCTTAATTAAGATCCCTTATGGATCCCTTAAAGGAGCCCTAGGCCCTAGGTATATTCCTTAATTAAGGTGTTTTGGAGTGTCTGGGTTGCTGGAAGCCTTCAGAGCATCCCGGGCTTTGGTGAGCACGGTGTTGAGCTCCTGGAGTTCAATCACGTCTTTCGGGGTTAAGGGCTTACTTGAAGGCTCATGGGACTTAGTAAGTAAGGTTATAAGTAGGTTATAGTTAGGATAACCCCACTTAGGGGACTTATAACCCCAATTATAACCTACTTACTAAGTCCCATGATCCTNTTACTTGAAGGCTCATGGGACTTAGTAAGTAAGGTTATAAGTAGGTTATAGTTAGGATAACCCCACTTAGGGGACTTATAACCCCAATTATAACCTACTTACTAAGTCCCATGATCCTCAAAGTAGGGTTCAGGGTTTAGGGCTTAGAGCTTAGGGTTCAGTGTTTAGGGCTTCGGGTTTAGGTAAACGGTTCAGGGTTTAGGGCTTAGGGTTCCTTCAAGCAGCATATAGGGGTTACGATAGGGGTCACTCCGGTGACTTTGGTGCAGGGTGTAGTTAGAGTTTAGGAGGTCGGCAGGTTTCTCGGAATGAAGTGTTAAAACTTGAGGTTAGTTAGATCAAGCGCGTGCGAGTTCTTGGGTACCTGAACATAGACGAGCATGTTTTTTCCTCGATGTTTCGCGCTTCTATAGGGCTAGCCTGCAAGGCCCTAAACCCTACACCTTAAAACTCTACAGGGCCCTGAAGGCTTTCTTGTGGGAAATCTCATTCCTGTAACCATTGTGGGTTGGCGGGGTATGAATTCTGTGTGGCTTTGTCGCGGGCTTTCAGGTGTTCTTAGGTGCTTAGGGCTTAGGGCGAGGGTGGAATGCAATACCTGCCAATTGCGCAAGTCGGATAGTCCCTAAGAAAGCTGCAAGAGAAAGCTGCCTGCTGGAACCACAGACGGCTACCTTGCTGATGGTTTCAGGTTCTGGGTTGCAGCCCTGAACTCCCAACATCGAAGCCAACTAGCCCTGCAGTGCCGGAGTGCTACGCCCCAGAACTGCACAACCCCAAACCCCACCTTAAAACACGCAGCCCTCCCTGGAAAACTTGTTCCTATAGTCCTGCAAGCACTCTGGAAGCCTAAACATCGAACTGAATATAGTTAAGCCCAAAATTCAAAAAGCAATCTATAGAATAAAGAACATCAACAACAACAACAACAACAACGTGAAAATCACAATCACACACTGCGCAAAAAGAGGGTCCTCCACCTTCTCGTCGTCGAGCTCTCCGCTCGTGACCTCCTCCAAAGACGCAACGGCCTGAACCAAAAGGAAACACAGCGAGTAGGTAAGGGCTAGGGCCACTAGGGTTTAAGGATTGGGGCTTAAGATCTAGCGGGTTTAACTGCTTACTTATCTGTAAGCCCATGAAGGGCTACTACAAGGATGACTCATCAGAACACAGGAAGAGCTGCTGTACAGTAAGACAGTAAGGATTCTATAAGGTCTACTAAATTACTATAAAGTTCGAAAGGAACCCCCTAAAGGCCCTATGAACCCTATGATCAAGTCCAAAAGGGAAACCCTTCTATTAGAAGAAAACCCTATGAACCCCTATGATCAAAGTCCAAAATAGGAATCCCTTAAAAAAACTCTATGAAATCCTATATGAGCCCCTCCAGAAAAAAAAAAAAAAAAAAAACTAAACCCTAAACCCTAAACCGGAGAAAACTTCGGCGGCCTGGGCGGAGGCCATCGCTTCCTCGAGGCCTTTCAGGCGCTTCTCCTCGCTCTGGAGCAGCTCCTTGCCTCGCTCTAAACCCTAAACCCAAAACCCTAAACCCAAAACCCTAAACCCTAAACCTCTTTGGGCTTTGAGGGCTCAGGGCATAGAGGCTTATAGGGGCTTAGGGCTTGCAGGCCTATAAGGGTTTAGGGTGTAGGGCTTATAGGCTCTTTGCCTCGCTCTCTCTTTGGGCTTTGAGGGCTCAGGGCTTTGAGGTTTATGGGGTGTAGGGCTTATAGGGTTTTGGGTTTAGGGCTTATAATGGGGGTTTAGGGTTTAGGGCTTCTAGGCTTATAGGGGTTGAGGGTTTAGGGCTTATAGGCTTATGGGAGTTTAGGGTGTAGGGCTTATCGGCTTATGGGGTGTAGGGGTGTAGGGCTTTTAGGGTGCAGGGTTTTAGCTCTCCGCGGAGTGTTTGTTTTCAAGCTTCTTCTTCTTCTAGGGGTCTAGGCCTTATAGGGCTTAGGGCTTGTCGGCCTCGTCGGTTGAACATTGCGGGTGCTTCATCCAGTACGGTGCTTTGGGACGTAGGCCGCAGCGAAGCCGTATTCTTGGCGCCCTTCTTCAGGGGGACTCTGTGGCCGGAGGGACACTCGACGGCCGCCGGGCGCTTCATGGCCGCGGAATCCTATGGCACCGAACCTGCTGTTTCCATTTGTTCTTTGCAGGGCCTTTTTTCGTCTCGTGCTGACTTAGCACGCTCTTCTCCGCATTGCGTCTGTAAGTCGAGAAAAGTCACGTATGTAGAGTGGGCTTCCGCTGACGGTGGTCATCTGTCGCTCGCTCTCAGAGCGGTCAAACCCAAACTCGACACAGATTTTGAATAGCTCTGTCAACACTTGTGCTCCGTATGATACAGTGCGTGCGGGCTCAGTGGCCGTAGCTGGCCATGCGCTGGATTGCGCCGAGTGCGCTGGAATGCGCCGAATGCGCTGGAATGCGCCGAATGCGCTGGAATGCGCCGACTGTGATGGANNNNCTGGAATGCGCCGAATGCGCTGGAATGCGCCGACTGTGATGGAATGCGCTGGAAAGCACCGATTGCGCCGAATTGCGCCAACTTGCGCCGTTTGCGCCAATTGCGCCGACTTGCGCCGTTTGCGCCGATTGCGTCGTTTGCGCCGAATTGCGCTGTTTGCGCCGATTGCGCTGTTTGCGCCGAATTGCGCCGATTGCGCTGGAATTGCGCTGGAATTCTGCCTACAGCCTGGCACAGAGCGAATGCCCTGTGGCTGTCGCAGCCTGGTGCTCAGCTGGCAGCAGTCAGAGAGATAAACAATGCCGGTCAAACACTTAATGATTGTTATTGCCTCCCATTCAGCTGCTTTTTTTTTGGCGAAAGACCACGAATCTCGCCTCAATTGACGTGCTCTTGAGTGCGCACCCGGAATTCTGCGCGCACTTCGGAACTGTTTTGGGTTTGTTAAATATAATACATATCAGTCATATGCGCACAGATTTGATGGGAGCAATTCTTTTTTTGTTCTGAGTCTTGGCAGCTGGCCTAAACTCGTGGCCAACAAAACCGGTTCTTGATACGGCTAGACTGAAGATAGTGTCTTTGTTCTTGTGAAAAGTACGACCACCGATCCGAA
>BGNK01001126.1:0-16750 GCA_003297005.1 Symbiodinium sp. clade A Y106 | reverse complement strand
TCCGAGGGTGGGGCCTTGGACTGATGGAGCGCCCCTGATTTCTAAATCAGAACCCTTGCAGATCTCGAACTCCAAGGGTGGGGCCTTGGGTTGATGGGGCGCCCTTGATTTCTAAATCAGAACCCTTACAGATCTCGAGCTCCGAGGTCATTGGACTGATGGGCTGCCCCGGGTATCGGGCTTGTCGGGTTTGGCGGGTTTAGCGGGTTTATCGGGTTTAGCGGGTTTATCGGGTTTATCGGGTTTATCGGGTTTAGCGGGTTTAGCGGGTTTAGCGGGTTTAGCGGGTTTATCGGGTTTATCGGGTTTAGCGGTGCGCGTCCGCTGTTTGCGCGCGCAATGGGATTTTGCTCATCCACCGTACGGATTGGTTTCGGAAGTCGGATCTCTGGGCTCCAGGTTTCTGCGTCGGTCGGTTTTACAATTCAGCATTTGGGTAGTTCTCTAAATTAGGGTCCCTCTTGGGGGTCCTTATTGTAAGCGTGCCGTATTATACAGGGGACCCAAATAAGGACCCTCATTTAGAGAACTACCCATTTAGGGTTTAGGGAAAGTTTAGGGTTGGCTGAGGGTTGGCTCAAGGTTTACGCCGTAGAGCATAAAACTTCTCTCAAGGGCTGAGCGGCTAGACATGGGATTTTGGAACCCTGAACCCTAAACCCTAACGCCCCAATCCTCCCCCCAAAACCCTGAACCCCGAACCATGAACCCTCGAGTGTCTGACCGTGTAGAAGCCAGACTCCCTGATATTTCCAAACCCGAGCTCTTAAATAAACTCTAAATCCCAACACCTGAAACCTGATGCACTAAACACTGCAACCCGCACCGCTGTAAACCATAAAGCCGTTAAACCCTGAGAAGTAAAGCTCTCATCCTTCTCAACTCTCTGCAGGGTCCTCCTTGTTAAGGACCGGTGGGGTCAGCAGCTCCTCGACGTCAGGGCTTCTGTGCTTGGGGCTTGGGATTCAGGGCTTAGGGTTCGGTCGGATCTGAATGGTTACAGCAAGGTTCCTTTAACATGTTCCTTGAAATAGGACTCTGTAATAATAGAGGCCTCAATAAGTAGAGTGAGGTCTTGGCCCTGGCATTGACCAGAATCTGCAGAGTTCAAGACACTCATGCGATGCCCCAGCCTCAGTTCTGTGTCCAAATAGCAGTTAAGCCAAACAACCTACCTTCTAGACCGGAAACCAGCCTTCTCATTGTCCACTCGGACGTAAGAGAGCATGTATGCGTTGTGGATGCGGGGTGCCTCAGTCTCAGCGACAACAAATCCGACTTCGCAAATTCCTTGACCCGGAAATGGAAACCCGAAGCACAGCTTCAAACCGTCAAGCCTGATGTCGCTAATTTTGGCAGTGTGATGCCTACACACACACACACACACAACACCACTGCATGTTTTGCTGAGGGCCGTACCCCCATTTGTGAGCGCCGCCGGATCTCGTCAGGAGTGTACGGGAAGTAGCTCCAAACATTCAGGTCCTGAAGCATTTAAATGCTCTGGGTCACTGGGTGTTGGGATTTGGGATTTAGCCGCACAAGGAATTACGGTCCACGACAGGCGGTTGTGGGCGGGTGGAGTAGGGGTGTTGACTTCTCTGACTACACCTATGATTCTGGTGGCGGTCGTGGTCGGAGCCTAAATACCAACCCAAGTCTAGTAATGTAGCGGCCCGTTTAATAAGGCCCCCCCCCCCCTGAAAAAACTTTGGTCTGCACAGTCTGGTGTCAGTGACCCCTCGGACCGGGGTCAGGGTCTGAGTGGCTTTGACTTTGATTAAGTTTGAAGGAAATTGGGGGGTCCCGGGGTTTGGGGGCTCAGGGTCTGAGTGGCTTTGCTTAAATTAGAAGGGAATTGGGGGTTTGGGCCAGGGTTTTAGGGTTAAGAAGGTGGGGTTTCGGGTTTCGGGAGAGTTTCGGGCTTCAGGGCCAGGGTTTTAGGGTTGGGTTTTAGTTCAGGGAGGGGTCGAGGGTTTGGGGTTGAGGGCAGTTGAGATTAGGCTCAAGGGTGATGATTTAAGGTTTAGGCTTAAGTAAATGGGGTTTAGGGAGAGTTTCGGGCTTCAGGCCCAGGGTTTTAGGGTTCGGGCGGGGGTTCAGGTCGTGGGTGCCTTAAGATTGACCATCAGCAGACCCCAAAAAATCCACCCAGCCAAAAAAAACGCATTAGTTAGGACGCAATTTTTTTGGTCTCGGCTTGAATTAGGAAAAAAGCATTAAAGAGGCACGTGTTATTAAAAGGGCCGGCACATTAACATTTGAAAGCACTAGATCTTAAGACCCTACCAAGAGCCCTGAACCCTAAACCCTATACCACGAGCCCTGAACCCTAAACCCTATACCAAGAGCCCTGTACCAAGAGCCCTAAACCGTAAATCCTAAACCCCTTAAGACCCTACCAAGAGCCCTGAACCCTGAACCCTATACCAAGAGCCCTAAACCCTAAACCCTATACCAAGAGCCCTAAACCCTAAACCCCATACCAAGAGCCCTAAACCCTAAACCCTATACCAAGAGCCCTAAACCCTATGCCAAGAGCCCTAAACCCTATACCAAGAGCCCTAAACCCCAAACCCTATACCAAGAGCCCTAGACCCTATTATACCAAGAGCCCTATATCTTGAACCCTCGTCTGACCTCTGGCACTATAGCTTCAGGGCAAGCCCTCATAGAATGGAGCCTCTA
Source organism: Symbiodinium sp. clade A Y106 (assembly GCA_003297005.1). Classification (NCBI taxonomy): domain Eukaryota; class Dinophyceae; order Suessiales; family Symbiodiniaceae; genus Symbiodinium; species Symbiodinium sp. clade A. The sequence continues at coordinate 14,062 of BGNK01001126.1, read as the reverse complement.
TACCCGGAGCCTCCTAAACCCCTTAATTAAGGAGTATACCGTAAATTATAATAGGATCCCTAATATAATTTAAGGTATATTCCTTAATTCAGGAGTTTTGGAGGCTCTGGGTAGAACACTTAGGGGGCTATGGGAACCCTTAGAAAACCTGGGCCGGAGTGCGGCGTAACGTCTGCTTCGAGAGCTATCCTCGACCCGAAGTCTCTCCACCCCCCGGAACCCTAAAGTCTAAGGCCTTAAAAACCCCCACAGCCCTAAATATCCCTAAACCCTTTAAGCCATCATCCGTACAGGAACACTTACAAGAACCCTGAAAGGGAAGCAAAAACCCCAAAAAGCCTATAGCCTGATAGCCCTCCGTCCTCGCCACCGTAGTTGTCTGCGATAGCTGCCTCTTGATTGCAAAAGGACACGCACTCCTCGGCTCGTTGGGGATAAGGGCGGGTTTAGGGGTGAGGATGGTTTAGGGGTTTAGGGCTTAAGGGCTAAGGGTTTAGGGGTTTAGGGGTTTCGGGCTTTAGGGCTCAGGGATTCAGGGTGTTAGTTTTGAGATGGACACGCGCTCTTCGGCTCCCCAGACCTCTTGAAAGGGTTCCTTCAAGGGGGGTAGGGTTCAGGGCTTAGGGTCTCTCACGATTCAGAAGGATGCAGGGTTAAAGGCCGAGGGCCGAGGGATGAGAGCTCTGGGTCGCTATTTGGGAGTTTTTGAAAACAGGGGGTACCTGGTTACCTTATTTTGGGGTCCTTATAATAAGGATCCTACTATTTAGGCTACTATATTAGGGTCCTATTTTCGGAAACTCCCATTTCAGGTTTCGAAGCTGTTGTGGGAGCTTGCTGGCAGGACTATGTTCCCACATCTAGCCACGGGCATCAAGCGAATCAATCCCTTCTGCTTGGGTTCTCCGGCTTTGGATGGGGACTTGCTGCTCACCGGATGCTCGAAATGGATGCATGATGCAGGGGTGTATGGTCTATGGTTCAGCATGTGAGGTATGGAGGGAATATTAATTATCAGGGATTGTTGGTTGTACAAAGGCTTCAAACATTGGTGAGTGTATGTTTAGTGGCTCCTTCCTAAACCCGACTTCATGTAGCTGGCCACCACCACCTGCAACTGAGCTGGAGGTACAGCCAGGTACAAAGAGGCTTCCACAGTACCCTAAACCACTGTCCACCCAACCTTACAAACTCTGATCCCCAAAGCTTAAGCCCTACAGCCCTACATCCTGCTCTACAAGGGTTCCACAGAACCCTTACCAAAAAACCCTCAAGCATTTGGGCAGCCTTTTCTGCATTGGGGGAAGCATTGGCAACGTTAGCTCGGCTCAAAGCGGCTGATTGCAAGGCCTGCTTTGAGGCTCGACCCAAGGGGAACCCAAAGACTTCTAACAAAAACAAGAAGACAGTAGAAGCCAGAAAGTTGGAACATGGCTTTAGGAGGATTGTTGCTGGGATCCCTTATACTTTACCTTAAGGGCATGAGGACTATCAAGTTCCAACTTTAGGGCTACTACTATAGCGGCTTTAGGTTTTTGGGGTTTAGGGATTCCGGGTTTCGGGGCTTCGCGCGGTTCAGCAGTTAGAATAGGGTTTGGGGGCATGTTGTAGTACATCCATAACACGGTTGATGGACAAAATCCTGCATGACCCATTATAAGGAATATACCATAATTCCTATAGTTTAGGGTCCTTAAGGTCATGCAGGATTTTGACCATCAACCGCAGGGAGCCCTCAGGAATGGTATCAGTCATTATTCAGGCCCCTATCTTACGGTTTAGTAAGGAGGCTCAGTGCTTATGGGCATGTTTTTGGTATAGGGCTTATGATTGTTCTTCGGGTTCCCAGTGAAACCTGCCGACTGTGAAGCATACTGAAACTACTGCACACGGCAGCAGTATGCATGGGTGAGAAACCCCTGAAACCGCGGCTGGAATGGTACTGCCCCAGCTCACTTCTTCAACAATCAGGCCACAAAAAACAACGTATGTTTTCAGAACATACCAATAAATTTTTGAAAGCATACAGCTGTAAATAATTAGACCCAAGGATTCCGCAAAGGTGGCAAAGAAAATCAAGACAAAACTCGGCACCCCTCAACCTCCATCCAGGGACCAGGAGGCCGTACACCTTAACCTCAACTCGCCTAAATCCAGGGTTTGGGGTGTTAGGGCTCTGGGGCTTTAGAGTTTTGGGTGTTTTTTGGGTGTGGGTTTAGGGTTGTGGCTTTTGATTGCTATGGGTTCGGCCCCCACCCTTAGACCCAAATCTAAGCACCCAAAAAACAAGCCCTAGACCTGCTAGAGTATGCCAAAAAACTTCCCAGAGAGCCCAACACCCCCAAGAATCAAGACACATGCCTTCAATCATGACCTTATGACCTCTGTAACTTAAGACATACTCCTTACTTAAAGGGTTCCTTGAGGGCTCTCTGGGCAAGCCTCAACCCTTGGCTGAGACTTGGCCGGAAGGATCGTCGAGGACCGTCGTCTGCTTGAGGAGCATCTTCAGCAGACATGTCGGGGAAGTTAGTGGTGGACCTGCAGGAGTTGATGCAACAGGTCTTCGAACTAGAGTAGGGATTTTGGGTATACTGTTGCAGAACACTCATACTAGACGGTTACGACAAGGGCATATTATTAGTAATAGTTCGAACCTGCATATGGTGGTGCAGGCTGAGGATTCGAAAGCCTCCTGGAAGTGTCCGAACTAGTTCTGCGGTATGGGTCATATAGGTGCCTCAATACTAGAAGCCCCTTACAGGTGGCTAGTTCTTCTTCCATAGTACTCCCATGAGACCCCCTTAACCTTATAGGAGTAATTAAGGCCCCCAAAAAAGTACATAAGCAAAAATAAGGATAGGGATATCCCATATAAACCCCCTTATAATGAAGCCCAATAAGGTAGGGATATCCCCATAAAAAGCTTATGCTTATGTGCTTTTTGGGTCCCTAAGTAATACTTCTCCTCGGCAACGGCCCAACCGGACCAAAGGTTCCAACAAGGACGCCGTGTTTCCCCTCTCATACCGAAATCCTAACCTACTTGGAGGCCCTTTTGACTTAGTAAGTAGGGTTAGTAAGGTGGGTTATGGGGGATTATAATAGGGTTTCTAGGGGATACTAAGTAGACTTACTAAGTCAAAGGGGCCTCCAAGTAATAGCTAAACCCCAGATCCAACATCCAAAACCCCATAATTACCCCAAACCCTAAATCCTGAACCCAAATGCGGGGCAAGGTGATCTCTCCAGGCTCCGGCCTCCCTGATCTAGTAAGTCCTGCACTTCCCGCGTGGAAGCCAAGTCGAAGGCCTTGGTCACTTACTACAGGGGCCTGAATAATAAGAACAAGGTTGGGGGGGGGGCGGGGGGGGTAGATTATGCTATAAGTATAATAAGGAACCCCCAAAATAGTATAGGAAATCATTAAAGCCCCTATATTAACGCAATGAGGAGTGCTTCAATAAATCAGAAACGCTTATGAGGTTCCCAGAGCCTCCAAAACCCCCTAATTAAGGAATATACCTAAAATCACATTAGGGATCCCACTATAATTTAAGGTCTATTCCTTAATTTTAGGGGTTTTGGAGGCTCTGGGTTTTAGGGTTCCAGTGCGAAAAGGCTCTAAGCTGTAGGGTGCAGGATCGGCGGTCTTTACGGGTTTCCGGGGTCCTTATAATAAGGATCCGATTATTTAGGGTACTTAGTGTTGGGGTACGTTTCAGCGTTTGGGGTTGTACGGATTTCGGATTCATGGGTTTTATGGGGTTTTGAAGTGGGCTGGCTTAGAAGTTGAATTTGTTGCATGTAGGGCTAGGGTCTAGCATCTAGGGTGCGCAAGAGTCTCTCTGTCTCAGGGCTCAGTGCCTGAGGATGCATAACATGAGGGGCCTTCATAAACAGAATATGGCTTTTGGTGGACACTATACCATAGTTAGATAGGGACAAAATGGGAGTGGATAGAAGAACTGTATAGACACTGTATAGTACCCTATGATTAATTTAATTGTTGAGACCCCCATATTGCGGAGCTGACAAAAACCTATACAACGAATGGTTCTCAACATGCCCGCAACATTTCTGTGTGTGTAAAAACACAAATGTAGCAGCAACCAGCAACAGCAACAACACCAGCAGCAGCAGCAACAGCAACAGCAAGAACAACACTTTAGGGTTTACTATTTTTAGTCAGGGTTTCGGGACCACGACGACGACGGCGGCGGCAGAGACGAGGGGAGAGAAATGAATCGTCACCTCTAACCATCGTCGCCACTTTCTTCCCTTTGCTCGGCACGAGAAACAACATGACAATCACCAAAATGCTACGAGTAACACACTTGATCACCATCCGAAAAAAACAATGATACTGCTTAAGCATTCATCATAAGCATGACAGCAAGGAGACAAGCATGCAGCAGGACATAACGGTAGAAAGCCTGAAGCACGAAACCCTGAACCCTAAACTGACACTAAACCCTAAACCCTAAGCCCAAACCCTAATCCCTAAACCCTAACCCCAAGCCCTAAGCCCAAACCCTGAACCCCAGTCCTAAACTCTGAACCGCAAGCTCTAAACTGCTCAACTCAGCCTAGGTTCAGTCGATCCGTATCTGTCTGGCAGGTCTTTGCTCCTTGGCAGATCATGGTGTAAGGTTAAGGGTGCAGGGTTTGAGGTTTAGGGAGGGTCAAAGGTTTCACATTTAAGGTTCAGGGTTTATCGTCTTGGAGGCTTTCGGATGTAAAGCTTAAAGGCTGGGAACAAAGGACACGAAGCTAGACACTGCAAATCCCAGGGTCGCCGGGGTCATCACTTCAAATCCCTAAACCCTAAACCCTGCAACCTCAAAGCAATGAAGCTCAAGCACCAAGTCCTAAACCCTATAATTATGGTGAACCTAGAAACTGGGAACATGGGATTAGGATGACTAGTGCTTGGATTCCCGATACTTTCTCTAAGGCCCGAAACCCTAGAAGCGCAGGCTCGCTGGCTTAGAAGACGGGGTTTAGGGTTTAGGGTTTAGGATTTACCCAATACTCCTTGGTTCAGAAACATACAATTAAAGCGGTGCAGAGTGTGCCTTCTATAACTGACGGTAGACTCCCTGACTAAGCGGTTCTGGGCTTTGTGTGTGCATGGTGTTGGGACGACAATGCTCTTCAGGGCATTACGGAGTTTCCCAAGGCCTCTGCAGCACCCTGCTTAAACTCTAAACCTGAGTGTTCTGCGCTTGGATGTGGTGTGGTCCTGAATTCATCGCGATGGCTCCAGGGCATAAAGCTTTGGGTACTTGGAGGATGGGCTATGTTGCTACCTGTAGCGGGTAAAAGTTGAAAAGATACGTCCCCAAAGTCCCAAAAACCGACAGGTAATAACACACACGCTATGGCGCAATCTAGTGCGACAAGAAAACATGAAACCCCTCCTGCACCCTTAAAACTATCAACCTTCATAGCCCTGAAACTACCCTGAGCCCCGATAAACCCCTACAAACACCAACCCGATAAAACGCAAAACCTGCAACCAGAGAAACCTCACAGACCCTTCGGAGTCCGCAAAGGGAGCCCTAAAGGCCCCTGCAAAGAAGCCCCCTTTGTCCAGCCCCGGGCGCAACCCGGCTCCCAGCAACACCTCCAAGGCATCGAGCGCACCGGATCGGGCCGCCAGGTGGAGAGCGGAACGGCCTGAGGAGCTATCTTTGGGGGTTTACTCAACTTAAGCTGTAGGCTTTTGAACCATAAAAGGAGCTGCCTCTGTCTCTAGCTTAATGTCTAACTACTTTAAGGAGCTGTCTTTGGGCTTTTATGCACGTTAAGTCTAATTGGTATAAGGAGCCGTCTTTGGGTTTTTATGAACATTAAGTTTAAATAGTATAAGGACCCGTCTTTGGGTTTTGTTGCTTTGCTTATTAAGGGGTGTCTTTGGGGTTTGGGGTTTAAGGTTAAACGATAAAAGGGCCTCAGGAGCAGTCTTCGGGTGATTGCTTTCTTCGCTTGTTATTGTTAAAGAGGTGTCTTAAGGGTTTGGGGTTTTGGGCTTCAGGGTGTAAGGGCATCAGGAGCTGTCTTGGAGGCTTGGGGTGTGCAGCTTCAGGGTTGATAGGTTCTGGGTAAAGGGTTTCTGGCTTTGGGTTTGGGGCTTAAGGGGTTTATAGCGTAAAGGTTTGAGAGCTCCAGTTCCTAAGCCCTAAACCCTAAACCCCTAAACCCTAAACTGTCCTTAACGGCGTTTCTATGGGGCCTTTAGGGATGTTCACGGCCCATCGGTAGTTTATGTAGCAGTCTGTGGGGTGTGTATTGGGGTTTAGGGGTATAGGTGTGTCTTGCAGGATTTGGGCCTTAAAGGCCTTACAGCGTTAGATCTCTGTGCAAAGCATTCAGGGTTTGGGGTGTGGGTTTAGGATTCTATATGGGTTCCAGGGCTAGTAAATAACGCTTGTTCAGGATGCCGCACTGCTATCGTTCTAACGTCAGTATCTGTGTCCAGACTCCGGTTGCGGTGATGACCGTTTCTCTTCCTTGTTATTTAGGGCTACTGTTAAAGTATTGTCGCGATCTTCCTCGATTAGCATGGAATGCCTGGCAAAAACTTTCATGGGCTGCGGCTGGTTCTGTGAGGTATCGGGGTATAGTCTTGCTTCTACGAAACCCCTAAAGCCCCGCCCCCTGCCCCTCAAAAGTAAACTGTTTGCAGTATCCGCATCATGGCCGTGATCAGTTATCATGACAATTGTCATGACCCACTATCATGTGTAGTATGCCCTAAACCACTAAACTCCCAAACCCTAACCCCCCAAATCCCTCAACCCCAAACCCTAAACCCCTAAACCCCTGAATCCCTGAACCCCTAAACCTGTAAACCCCTGAATCCCTAATCCCCCCTGAACCCCTAATCCCCCAAACCCTTAACCCCTAATCCCCCAAACCCTTAACCCTAAACCCCTAAACCACCGAACCCCTGAGCCCCTAAACCCCCAAACCCCCTAAACCCCCTAAACCCCTAAACCCCCTAAACCCCTAAACCCCCTAAACCCCTGAACCCTCAACCCTAAACCCTAAACCCTAAACCCTAAACCCCTGAACCCCGGGTCTGGTGGCCTCTCGCATTTTGCCAGTTTGCGTCTGCGCCGGCCTGAGGCGGCGAGGCTTCGGAGCGCTTTGCGGCTACCAGGGTTTAGGGTTTAGGGCTTAGGGTTTAGGGTTCAGGGCTTAGGGTTTAGGGTTTAGGGCTTAGGGGTTTAGGGTTTAGGGTTTAGGGCTTAGGGGTTTAGGGTTTAGGTGCTTCGGGTTTGGACTGCAGACCTTAGGGTCTTAGGGCTGAGGATCCTGCTATTTATGGTACGCAGGTGCACGGGGATCTTTTGTCCATTTTGTGTATTTATTGGTTTAGGGTTTAGGGTTTAGGGTATAACGTTTAAGGATGTGGGGTCTAGGCTTTGGGTGTGGGACTTTAGGATAAAAGTTTGTCTGCCTCAAGCAGGAAGCGAACGACCTCCGCGTGACCATTCCGTGCTGCGATGAGCAGAGCAGTATCACCATCCAAGTCGGAAGCATCCTTGTCAATGCCAGCCTCTACAAGCATCCGCGCAACTTCCTCAGTGGCTGCTAGACAGTTGACGCTTGGAGATTAGATGTCTAGCTGCAACCGTAGCGATGCATCTTCTGCCAAGCTCCCCTACCACTGACGGCAAGAATCCCCTAATACTGCTCTAAACCCTAAGAACTCTAAGAGCCCGGAAAGCTCCACCCTCCGAGCTTCCAGCTGACCACAGGAAGAAGCCCACAGTAAGGCTGTGTCTCTGTTGTTGCCAGTTACATCTACTCGAGCGCCGGCATCCAGCAGGACATGGATCATGGCTGCAAGGCCGTTGAAGGACGCCCAGAGAAGAGCAGTCCAGCCATTCCTGTAAAGTACGCATATACTATGTAGACATATGCACATATACATACACATGTGTGCATGCGCACACACACATATATATATATGTATAAAATAGATATGTATACATATTATATATATATATATATCGATATGTATATATATATATATATATACAGATATGATATATATATATATATATGTATATATATATATGTAACCATCGGGAGAGCACCCGGCATTGGTATAGGCTCATCATGGTCATCAACATCAGCATTACCATCATCGTCATCAAAAATCATCATCATCATCACCATCATCAGCAGCACCATCATCTTCTTCTTCATCATCGCCGTGGGTTTGGGGTTGCGGGGGTTGGGGTGGGTCGGCAAATTGGACTCTATACTGCAAGACTCCACGTCTTGCCCGTAAACCCAAACTGAAATCTGGAAACCTATACCTGGGTAGTTGTCAAAATTATGGCCCCTTTTTGGGCACCCTAAATAATAGGCGCCGTATTATATTAGGGACCCAAAAAGGGACCATAATTTTGACAACCACCCACCTGTACCCCGACCATTTAGGGTCGAGGCTCCAGGACATAAATCCTAAACCCTATACTCTCATGCCATCAGCCAATTTCTCAAACAGTCTGCTTCAAGTGACATTTTAGGACTTAGCTTAGGCTGTGGTTGCTTCGGGATGTGGGCTCGGGGTTAACCCCAAACCCTTAACCCTCACTCAGAGACTCCAATATCCCTTAAGGAATATACCTAAATTCTTGTAGGATCCCTAATATGATTTAAGCTATGTTCCTTAATTAAGGGATATTGGAGTCTCTGGGCAACCCTGAACCCCACATCCCGAATCGGCTCCTGTCCGCTACATTCATGTCAGCCCCTGCATCGATCAGCAGGCGCGCGATCTCCACGTGGCCCCGGCGAGAAGCTGAGAGAAAAGCAGTCCTGTGGTCGTTTTCGAGGACCCTATAGAGGGTTAGGGTTTAGGGTTCTTAAAAGGGGCTTTTTCAAGATTCGATTGAGGCACGAGGGTTACTCTCAAAGGTTCTTTCAGGGATGTTTCAGGATACCACTACGGGATGTTTAAGCATTTGCCTGAGGACTTTAACTTACGAGCTGAGTACCCTAGCCCAAACAAGGTTCACCCTTTGCAATTATGGTAGGACTATACAAACCCCAAAAGGTTAAAGGTTACCTACTCAGCGACTAAGTTAAACAACTATTCCCTATTCCCTAAACCCTAAACCCTAAACGTCTGGGTGAGTCTATCAGGCTGCTCACAGGGTTCCTTTAGGATTTCATTTGGTTCCACAGCTTCTTCAAGGACTCCCCAGACCCCCCGGAGGATCTCGAAAGTAGATCCGCTAGTTTGGGGCCCTATTCTACTAAGGGTACTTTATAGGAACCCCCATTCAGGGATCTACTTTTTGGATCCTCCCGGGGGTCTGGGTCTGCATGGTTCCTTACATCCTTTTTGAGCATTCTGTCATGCTACTTTCAGGTCTCTTCGAGGTTCCATTCTTTAAGGATTCCACAAGGGTTCTCTAAGGCATCTTAAAGCATTTAAAACAGATTTGTTGGGGAGTTGGTTTATTCGAGCTGGAAGACAGCGAATCAACCTTCTGTGTCCTGCTCACCCTAGACCCTAAACTCTAGTTCAACTTCGAGAAATCGAAACAAATCCTGAAACCTACCAATCCCTAAACCCTAAACCCTAAACCTAAACCCTAAACCCTAAACCCTAAACCCAAAGCCCTTTAGTCCCGACACTGCCAAGAATCAAGAACCCCGTTTCACGCCGTCTCGAACCCCTGAACGAAAAAAGTATAGAAGCCGGAAGGAGCGCCTGAACTGTCTCCAAGAGTCATGCCGTCATTGTCAGCGAGATCCTTCTTGGCCTAGGTTGGACCTTTAAAGCCTCTGAAAAACATTCGTAGATAGGGTCCTATCAAGCCCAATAAGGGAAAATATAAAATATCCCAAAGGCCTACCTAGTGGCCCCTTCCTTGAGGAGCAATCGTACCACTTCCAGGTTCCCCTGCGTGGATGCCGCAAGAAGCGCAGTGAGACCCACCTTCAGGCTTGGGGGCTTCAGAGGTACCCAGACCCCCCGGAGGATCCAAAAAGTAGATCCCTTAATGGGGGTTCCTGTAATGTACCCTTAGTAGTATAGGGCCCCAAACTAGCGGATCTACTTTCGAGATCCTCCCGCGGGTCTGGGTAAGGGGTCATCCTCAACCCTAAACTCTAAACAGGGCTCAAGCCTCTGGGTGTTGAGTTGTGAGTTCAGAGTTCAGGGTCCGAGCATACAGAATGAGGGTCTAGGCTTCAGGGTCTCAGCATGTGGGTGGTTGTCAATATTAGGGTCCCTTTTTGGGTCCCTAATATAATACGGCACCTACTATTTAGGGTACCCCAAAAAGGGCCATAATTTTGACAACTACCCATGTAGAGTGGAGAGTTTTAGGGATTTGCGGTGCGGTCTTTAGGCTTTCGGGCGCCTTCTGTTACATTTCGAGACACGCCTCATCCGCCATGTTCGGCTCTGCGCCAGCTTCAAGCAGCAAGCTCACAACATTCACATCCTGGGCTTATTGGAAAGTGTGGGTGGGACGTCTCCAGGCATGGGTACAGGCTTTATAAGGGATGCTTTAGGGTTTAGAGATTCCTTTTCCTGTTTCTCCGGTCTTGAAGGGAACCACAAAGTAAACAAGAAAAGAGTGTACTGCTTTCCAGATTTCCCGATATCCGTCAATTAAGGAATGGATGAGGCAGGATTTCGAATTTAGAAAAGGACTAAATTCAAATTTATTCCCCTCCCGGGCGGGGCGTAGACATCGGACCCAGATGGCTTAAATTCGAATTTAAACCTCTGAACCAAGCAGCGGCCACCAGTCGGGCGACAGGGGAGGGATTTAAATTCGAATTTATGCTTTTTTCCCGCTTAGGGTTTAAATTCGNAACCTCTGAACCAAGCAGCGGCCACCAGTCGGGCGACAGGGGAGGGATTTAAATTCGAATTTATGCTTTTTTCCCGCTTAGGGTTTAAATTCGAATTTAAGCCATAGGCAATGGAGGAAGATTTGTGTAGGGAAAGGTCTGGCTGTCTAAGGGTCGAAGGGCCTAGGATTCAAGGAAAAGGCACGGGCAGTAAAGGGCAGCAAAGCGCAGAAAAGGGCAGCAAAGNAGGGCAGCAAGGGTGGTAAAGGGCAGTACAAGGCAGAAAAGGACAGAAAAGGGCAGTAGACGGCAGTAAAAGGCAGTAAAGGGCAGTACAAGGCAATAAAGCGCAGTAAAGGGCAGTAAAAAGCAGTAAAGGGCAGTAAGGGCAGTATAAAGGCAGTAACTGGCAGTAAAGGGCAGCAAAAAGCAGAAAAAGGGAGAAAAGGGGCTGTAAAAGCCGACAAAGGGCAGTANAAAGGGCAGCAAAAAGCAGAAAAAGGGAGAAAAGGGGCTGTAAAAGCCGACAAAGGGCAGTAAAGGGCAGTAAAGGCCAGCAAAAGGCAGTAAAAGGCAGTAAAGGGGTAAAGGGCAGCCAACAGGCAGTAAAGGGCAGCAACAGGCTGTAAAGTGCAGTAAAAGGCAGAACAAGGCAGAAAAGGGCAGTAAAAACTGGCAAAGGGCAGTAAAGGGCAGTAGAAGGCAGGAAAGGGCAGTAAGGGGTAGTAAAGGTAGTACAGGGTAGCAAAGCGCAGTAAAACGCAGCAAAGGGCAGTGAAGGCGAGGGGCTGCTNTAAAGGGCAGCAAAAAGCAGAAAAAGGGAGAAAAGGGGCTGTAAAAGCCGACAAAGGGCAGTAAAGGGCAGTAAAGGCCAGCAAAAGGCAGTAAAAGGCAGTAAAGGGGTAAAGGGCAGTAACAGGCAGTAAAGGGCAGCAACAGGCTGTAAAGTGCAGTAAAAGGCAGAACAAGGCAGAAAAGGGCAGAAAAAACCGGCAAAGGGCAGTAAAGGGCAGTAGAAGGCAGGAAAGGGCAGTAAGGGGTAGTAAAGGTAGTACAGGGTAGCAAGGCGCAGTAAAACGCAGCAAAGGGCAGTGAAGGCGAGGGGCTGCTGTCTTCCCCTACCGGAACGAGGGCCATATCGACTCAAGATGGTTGGAAAACTTGGATATCTGCACAGACACCTACACATAGATAGATACAAGGATGCATATAAATAAATACATAGAAGATCCATAGGTACATATAAATACGTTAATTTTGAATGTTCTGAGGAAACCTTAAACCTTGTCGAATCCAAATAGTATAAGCCCTGCTAAGACGGAACCCTGGAAGGTTTAAATTCGAATTTAAACCCTGCAAGGACCAAAGCCTGAGCNCATTTTAATTCGAATTTAAACCTTGCGGCGAGGACAACTTGCAGCTTTTAATTTGGATCTAAGCTGCAGTCGGCATTCCCGGATTAAATTCGAATAAAACCCTTGCATTGGAAAGGGGCGTTAAATCCGAATTTAAGACCCCTAAACCCATGGGAGATTAAATTCGAATCTAATCCACGCTCCATGCCGGGACAAAACACATGAGGAATTAAATTCGATTTTATGCCTTCGCCACCGGANGCCACCGGAATGAATTAAATTCGAATCTAAACCCCCCTGCCGGGCACCGGAACCCCACACAGAAAAGGCATAAATTCGAATTTAAATCCACATTGAATTTGAAATTCTACCATAATCATTAAGGAATCTTCCTTAAGTATGATAGGATCCCTAATGAGGTTTAGGGATGTTAAGAGTATGTCTTTATCCTACACCTAAAGCCCTGAACCCTAGACACCGAAACCGAAAGCATGAACCCCAGCAACCTAGTGGAAGATCTGGGTTAGGGTTTAGGGTTTGCCCCAAGGGATGCAATACTTAGGTACTCCGTTCTCAGGATTGTAGTTATGCAGGTTAGTATTTTGCAGAGTATATGAATTTTAGATGCTTTGACCCTCAAAGAGTTTAGGGGTTTAGGGTTTAGGAGTTTCGGCTTTAAGGTTTGGTTTGTGGTTTAGGGTTTAGGGGCTAGGGGCTGTGGTTTACAGAACCGAGCATCCGTTTGTTCCATCGAGGCCGTGATGAGGGCCGTACTCCCCTTCGTTGAGGTCCTGACATGTCCACTATAAGGATAGGGTTTAGGGTTTAGGGTATAACAATTACAACCAGGAAGAATACCAGTGATAATAACCAGGGCTTATGGTTATTTTTCAGGGTTTAGGGTTTAGGAATACCAATGATAATCACCAGGGTTTATGATTAAGGGTTTAGGGTTTAGGGTTTGGGGTATAACAAAAACAACAAAATCACGACGTATAGTCACAAAAAGGAGAAGAATGGAGAGTTTAGGGCTCAGGGTTTGGGGCTTCGGGCTGAGACTTTTGGGCTTGGTGGAAGACCACCCTAAAAAACACCCAAATGAATACAACTGGAGTAGTCTCTATGACCCTGAGCCCTTAAACCCCAAACCCTAAACCCCTCGCCCTAAACCCTCACCCCTAAACCCTTAGCCCCTAAACCCCTACTCTCTTAATCCGAGGAGTCCCGTTGGGATCCGTGGGCCGTTGCAGGATCTCCTCGAGTTCCGAAAGCTGCCCGGCGGAGGCAAATTGGACCAACCTGGAGGGTCTCAGGGGTTTAGTGTAGGGATAGGGTTCCTTTCAAGGGTTCCTTAAAAGGGGGCCTATAAAGGATCTATGATAATAAGGTTCTATAAGGGTTCTAGGACCAACCTGCAAGGCAGCAGGGGTTTACTATAGGGGCTTAAATAAGGGTGGAGTTTTATTTCGGTCTTTTTTGTTTTGTTGGTCCTTTCTTTTGGCCCCCACGTCCTGTTATTTGCACAGGATGCTGGCTGCATGTGTCGCCCCGCTGTGGTGCCGTGCACACTTTTCAGCTGATTTGATTTCTGGGTCCTGCGTCCCATTTTCCGCACAAGATGCTGGCTGCGTCTGTCTCCTGCTGTGGTGCGGTGTTCATTGCTCGTTGACGTCTGTCATTTACACTTGTTGGTGTTGTTGTTGCTGTTGTTGTTGTTGTTCACGTCCCGTTATTTACACAGGATGCTGGCTGCATGTGTCGCCCCGCTGTGGTGCCGTGCACAATTTTCGCTGATTTGATTTCTGGGCCCCGTGTCTTACTTTCTGCACAAGATGCTGGCTGCGTCTGTCTCCTGCTGTGGTGCGGTGCCA
>BGNK01001125.1:151720-165042 GCA_003297005.1 Symbiodinium sp. clade A Y106 | reverse complement strand
CCCACAGAAAGGGCACGGTATCCCTTCTCGTGGCAGTCAAACAAAGCTGTTGACGAGCATCCCGCATCTGTTTGCAGGATGCACTAAAAGTAGCCCTGGCGAAAGCAGCTGCTGGTAGAGGTGGCCATGTTTCTCGAGCAGGCCCATCATCTTGGAAACTTTCGTGTTGATGGCAGTCTTGTCATCTTTCAGCTTTCAAAGAGCAAAGCTCGGCCACCAAAGCTGGATCCATCGCTGCANGTGGCCATGTTTCTCGAGCAGGCCCATCATCTTGGAAACTTTCGTGTTGATGGCAGTCTTGTCATCTTTCAGCTTTCAAAGAGCAAAGCTCGGCCACCAAAGCTGGATCCATCGCTGCAACAATGGAGCTTTAAACTACTTGTGCACAGGACCCTTGCCAACGAAGTGTTGCTCCTTCTAAACATGCCACTTTGACAGAACCATGCACCCGCACATACCTTGCTANATCCATCGCTGCAACAATGGAGCTTTAAACTACTTGTGCACAGGACCCTTGCCAACGAAGTGTTGCTCCTTCTAAACATGCCACTTTGACAGAACCATGCACCCGCACATACCTTGCTACGTCTGCTCGGGTCACTCATTGTGATGGCATTGCCGCCGGGACGCACAGTTCGGTGCAGCGACACGACACTCAACATTCTGCAGTGCACAACTCTTGGAAGCTTCCACAAGCTACAAAGCAAGCTTCCGCAAGCTTCCCTGCAAGCTTCCAGAAGCTGGCCTATACCAGCTCGAAGGTGTTCGACAAAATACTACTCGAACGTGCTCGAACCTTTTTTCCACACCTTTTGCTTGAGAAACAAACTCTGCAGGATCATCGAGCATGGCAAACAAACGATAAGCAATAGAGATGAAACAATAGTTTCCTGAGTAAAAAGGTACTTGGTAATTCTTACATAATGTTACTAATTTGATTAACCCGGCCGGCTTAACTTTTAACTAACTTGTTAATAAATGTGTTTATGCATTATTCGTGCTTAGTGCTTCTATCACGATTGTGTAAATATTATATAACTCTTNGCCGGCTTAACTTTTAACTAACTTGTTAATAAATGTGTTTATGCATTATTCGTGCTTAGTGCTTCTATCACGATTGTGTAAATATTATATAACTCTTGCAAGTCTTTATTCAGTTTATAAATCTTATAAATCGTTTATCGTGACTATAAGTACTTATAATGTCCTACTAAGCACTTCTTTGATACTTACGAAAAATCAGTATAATGTGTGTATGTTTCGCAATGCTTTAACAAAACCGCAACCTATCCAAGCATGTGGCTTTGCCCTAGCCTGTTTACAGCGCTTGCTGTGTGGCTGGGCACGCAGCCTGTTGTACAGCGGTTGCTGTGTGGCATTGTTTACCGCACTTGCTGTGGTTTTGTTTCTATGTTGTTCGCAGTCGTTGCTGTGTGTGGCATCGTTCCCATGCTTTTGACAGCGCTTGCTGCGTGGCATTGCCCAGCGGTTGCTGCATGGCATTGCTCTATCCGGTTTACAGCGTTTGCCGTGTGCACTGCTTCACGTACAGCACTCGCTGTGCGGGTTTGCAGCGCTTGCTGTGTGGTTTTGCTTCTATCTCATGGACAGCGGTTGCTGTGAGCATTGCCCCTATCCTGTCTATAGCACTTGTCGTGTGGTTTTGCTTTTATGTTATGTCCAGCGGTTGCTGCGTGGCATTGCCCGTATCTTTACAGCGCTTGCTGTGCGGCCCGGCTTCTATAATTCTTTGTTTCGTGCAGCAGTTGCTGTGTGGCACTGACGTCATCCTGCTTGAAGGGCTTGTTGCTTCTATCTTACGTACAGCAGTTGCTGTGTGGCATTGCCCGGATCCTGTTTACAGCGCTTGCTGCGTGATTTTTGCTTTATGTTATGCACAGGGGTTGCTATGTGGCAATGCCCCTAGCCTGTTTACAGCGCTTGCTGTGTGTGTGTGGCTTTGCCCCTAGCCTGTCTATGTTATGTGCCTTATGTACAGCGGCTGCTGCGTGGCACTTTTTGCTTCTATCTTATTTACAACGGTTGCTGTGTGGCTTTGCTTTGTTTACTCACAGCGGTGGCTGTGTGGCATTGCCCTTTCCTGATTACAGCGCTTGCTGTGCCGTCGTTTTTTTTTCTCCCGCGCCTTTTTACGAAAGCGAAAGGAGTCCAAAGTCAGCCGGCGTCGAGCTACAGACAGGCTACTACCGGTCGCTCTGCGAGTCGGCAAGGACGTCATGCAGCTCTGGCAGGGGGCCTTCGCCGAGCTCGGCTGCAGGCGGCAGCTCGAGGAGGGAGGCGGCGTAGGCGCGCTGGGAAGCGACAGCCAGGAGCCCAGACCAGCGCGAGATCCAAGCAACAATCGCGGAGGGCCTCAACTGCACGGGGAAAGCTGCGGCTCGGTGTCGAGCGAGGAAGCCGAGGAGTTGCACGGCTTCGGCACCAAACCTGCCGCCGACCTCGAGGCCGACAAAAACAAGCCGGCAGCGCCGCGCGCGTTCGAGCTCAGGGTACTTTTGATGTCGCTTGCGCCGGGCTGCGGACGACACAGCGGTACCCGGCTGGACGTCTGGGGTGGGGCTCGCCGCGCCGTGTGAGCGGGCACAAGATGGTCGCGTCTCGGGCGAGTTGAGACCCGTGCCACAAGGGAAGGCCGTTAGCGACGACCTCAATGCGCCGCGCATCAGAGACAGGCACATCGAGGTTCATGTCGGCGAGTCGCACGACCCGAGCGCCGGTTTCCCGACAGACTCGCGCGACGGCATGCTCAAGGGGCAGCCAGCGCGCGTTGCGAGGACCCCGGAGGTAGCGCAGGCCGAGAGGTAGTCGCCAAGCGTGTCTCGCTCACCGTCGTGCTCGAGTAGTGTGGCAAGGCACCGGGCAACTGCTGCGTCGCGCGATTCCGCATAAGCGGCTGTAAGGTGGGGGGGCAAAATGCGCAGCAAGTAGTTGGCCCGCAGAGCGGCGCAGGACTGGAGCACAAGCCAGGCGGCCTGCAGGTCGCCGAGGCCGGGGAGGCGCTGGAGGAGCCGGTCTTGGTCCTCGCGTTTGCACGCGAGGTACCTTGCGACAAAGGCATCGTGTCCGAGGGGGGATCCAAGCACGGTAAGTGAGAGAGACCATGTCCCCTACCCAGACGGGCTCGGCTCCATCACCGGTGCTAAGGTCGGCGATGCGCGTCGGTTCCTCGCCTGCAAAGTTCCAAACGCGCGTTTGGCCCTCGCCTCATGGAGATGGATCCGCGCGCGGTGCCACAGGGCCGCTGCGAGGGCATCGCAAAGCGTGCAGACGCGTTCGGGCACCGCGACGATGTAGACGTCGTCGAGTCGCGCGAAGATTGTGTGGTTTTGCATTTATTTTATGTACCGCTGCTCTGTAGCATTGCCCTTCCTGGTTTCATCGCTTGCTGTGTGCTGTTGCTTCTACCTTGTGTACAGCGGTTGCTGCGTGGGTTTACTGCGTTTGCTGTGTGCCGTTGCCCCTATCCTGTTTCCAGCGTTTGCTGCGTGTGGTTTTGTTTTTTTACCTTATGTACAACGGTTGCTGTGTGGCATTGCCCCTATACTGATACTGTTTACATTTTTTGTTTTTCCGCGCTCCTTTTGACCGCAGGTGTGTCCGCGACTAGGGTCCCTGTGCAACTGCGACCTACGGTGCGGGGTCCGCGCAGCCGGAGGACGAAGCAGCGTCCCACCGTGCGCCGGCAAGGAGCTCGTGCAAGTCGGGCTGTGGGCCATCTCCGAGCTCAGTGGTGGGGGGGAGCTCACGGAGAGAGGCCGCGAAGGCGCGCTGGGCAGCGACAGCCAGGAGGCCGGACCAGCGCGCAACCCAAGCGGTGATGGCCAACGGCCGCAACAGGCGCGGGACAGCAGCGGCCCGATGAAGTGCAAGAAGGCGCAGGAGCTGCACGGCCTCGCCACCAAACCGGCCGCCGACCTCAATCGACCAACGAAAAAAACTGTGTGGTTTTGTTTGTTTCTTGATTATTATTTTATGTACAGCGGTTGCTGTGTGGCATTGCCTGTCATCCTGTTTACAGCACTTGCTGTGTGGTTTCGCGTGTATCTTGGGTACAGCGCTTGCTGTGTGGTTTTGCCCCTATAGCCTGGTTTTGCTTCTATCTTATGTACAGCGGTTGCCTTGTGGCATTGCCCGTATCCTTACCCTTTACCGCGCGTGCTGTGTGGCTTTGGCGTTATCCCGTTTACAGCGCTTGCTGTGCGGCTTCGCTCTTATGCTGTTTGCAGCGCTGGCTGTGTGGCTTGGCTCCTGAGCGGTTTACAGCACTTGCTTTGTAGCTTGGCCCCTATGCTGTTTACAGCGCATGTTTTGCCCCTATGCTGTTTATAGCGCTTGCTGTATGGTTGGGTTCTATGCTGTTTGCAGCTATTGCATTGTGGCCTTGCCCTTACGCCGTTCACAGCGCTTGCTGTGTGGCTTGGCCAATAAATCGTTTACAGAGCTTGTTGTCTGGCTTGGCTCTTATGCTGTTTACAGCGCTACCTGTGTCTGTTTGTCTGTGTCTGTCTGTCTGTCTGTGTGTGTGTGTGTGTGTGTGTGATTTCCCCTCCCCTGTTTACAGCGCTTGCTGTGTTGTTTTGTTTCTATCATTCTAACTGATTCTAACTTATGTATGCATGCCCTGGTGCGTGATCTCAGTCCGCCAGGACGAAAGACGCATAGAAGTCATCGCGAACGGCCTGCCTTTGTGGGGCGGTGAGCAACTTGCCGTTGACACCACACTGGTGTCGGCCCTCGCTGCAGCTGGCATGCCGCACCGAGACAACGGCCGCATGCTGGGCAGCTTTGCGTGTCGCTGAACGTGCCAAAGCTCGGACATACCCAGAGCTTGCTTCCGGGCGCCGCTGTCGGCTTGTCGTCCTTGGCATTGAAGTTGGAGGGCGCTGGAGTCCCGAAGCCGCTGAGTTTGTCAGACTCCTTGCCCGGAGCAAGGCCCGTGCCGCTCCTCCTGCGGCGTGCACTGCCGCGTTTGTGTTTCGCTGGTTTGTGCTCCTGGCCTTTGCAGCCGCGCGGACCTTTGCCGCCAGCCTCCTTTCCCTCGTCCGGCACCGCCAACGTTGATGGCGACATACCGTTCCTCAGCGACGTCCTGCCTGGCTCTTCCGAGCAGCCCCCCCTTGCCAGCCGCATGCCGTAATCTGTTGCCTGGACTTTGGGCATGTGCACTGGGACCGCGGAGTGGACGGACGTAAAAGAGGTGTGTGGAAAAAACTTATGTACTGCAGTTGCTGTGTGGTTTTGCTTCTACTCATGTACAGCGGGTGTTGTGTGGCCTGCGTGTGGCATTGCCCCTATCCTGTTTACAGCGCTTGCTGTGTGGCTGGGCCCATAGCCGAACCTGCTTACATTTGCCCGTATCTTGTTTACAGTGCGCTTGCTGTGTGGCATTGCATCTATCCTGTTTACAGCGTTTGCTGTTTGTGCGGCGTTGGTTTTATGTTTTGTACAGCGGTTGCTGTGGCCTGGCCCTTATCCTGTTTACAGCGCTTGCTTTGTGGCATTGCCCCTAGCCTGTTTACAGCGCTTGCTGTGTAGTGTTGCTTCTATCTTATGTAGCGTGGTTGCTGTGTAGTCGCCTTTCGCGGTCGCGAAGCGCCCTTGGGACAGGAGGCAAAACTTGCACTAGCAGCGCAGAAGCCGCCACGGTACTTGCAGATCTTCGATGCCATGTATGGCTTGGGTAGCCCGCCTGGCCCAGAACTGATGCGAGACGAAAGGCTTGGAGCCGACCGGTGTCCCCGGCACCATGAGCCCCTCCTCGGCAGGTTTTCACATTGAGTTAGACACGCGCGTGGTCCCACAACGCGTCAACGCGTCCTCAACCGCAGAGCATAGCTCCCTGATTCGTTCCGGCAGTGCGACGATGTAGATGTCGTTGAGGTACGCAAACACAGTTTCACCTTCGCGCAGGCCTGCCGGGACCGTGCGGAAAACCGCTTTGCAACGGAGTAGCCGGGCATCAATGGATCACCTTGTTCCGCACCCTCACAGTGCAAGATGTCGTGGTTACGCTGGTGGGCATCGACCCACGTGTACACACTCTGAATTGCATAGAACTGACTGCCATACGGAAGCAGTGGTAGCGCAACTCCGCCCGTACTCGCAGGCCCAAGCATGGCCGCACGTGAGACATGGTCGTAGGCACCTGAAGCATCCACTGCAGGGAAGGTTGCACGGGGGTCAACTTGTGTGGCAGTCCGAAGGGCTCGGGCGATGCGCGACATCTCCTACGACGAGAGCTTTAACACCCTCTGTGGGATTGCGCCGGGCGATGCGCAGCGTTTCGATGACGGCCGGAGGGGCACGGGCCTGCACCACACGCTCAGCCGCGGCGTGCACGAGTCCGCCTTTTCGTCAGCGAGAAGGAGACGTAGATGCTCGTTCGTCATGCCGGGGCGCGGCGCCAATTCCTTGCACTGCGGAGTGCCGTGAGGAACAGATGCACTGGCAACTGACAACTGTGTGCGGGCTGCAATGGGCACGTGAAGCTGCGGCGGCGGGCCGGGTCTTGAAGCTCCGGCACTGTCTCCTCACTGTCAAGTGCGACTGGTTCTGCGACGAACGTACGCCCGGCCGCAGGGAGCTCACGGAGGTGGACGAGGGCAGTAGCACACGCAGCGGCTCACGGAGCAGTTATGGCCATGCAGCTTGCTGGAACGGCGTGAGGCGGTGGTACAGAAGCCTGCAGGGCATGAACGGTTCGTGCAAACTCGGTTTCGCGGCGGCCCGTCGTTGGGGCACGTTCCGCTGCAAGGGCAGGCACCTCAGGGGCGGGCAGTTGCCTCGTCCTCGTCCTTCGCCCACGTCCTTTTGCCAGCCCCGTGGCTCGGGCCGCGCGAGCAGTAGTGCACCACGTCATCTTTTTGATCCTTCAGCATCGAGTGCAGGCGCGTCGTCAAGACGATGCTCGTCGGGCGCAGCTTGAACATCGGGGACGGGTGCCTGAGGTGCGCGTGACTCTGACGGCGCACGGCTGCGGGCGCAGCAGCGCAGAGACTGGTTACGGTTGTGGGGGCAGGCTTTGATGGGCCTGGCTGGGCCCACAGGAGTCCAATGATGATGCTTGAATCAAAATGGTTTGAGCCCAAATGCTAGAAAAGCAATGACAAACTGATCTGGTGTCCGCTCCGGTTGGAGTTTATTTTGCATCCCCCAAGTTTTCACGTGTTGGCTCCCGACGATATTCGCAGAAGAAGAATCAAGAAAGGCGAGGATGGGCCGTAGCTATTTGTCGCACACGCAGCGTGGGTGGCTGAAAATAATTTGTATGTCCTGTTCTTGCTGGGCGATTCCGGCAATACATCCGACGAACCTGGCACACGTCACCATCGTATATAGTTCTATCGGGTTGCGGCGCATCCGAGGATGTGTGTGCAAACCGAGCTGGTTGACTACTTGCGCCAGTTAGCAGAGGTTTTGTGGGGACAGCATGGTCATTTGCGTCTGCATCCAGTGGCATGGTTGACAGAGTGTTGACAGGCCAAAGCCTTTGCCATGAAAGAGTCAATCGTTTCAGAGGCCTCCTAAGCGCGGAAAGTGTGGGACTTTGTCGGCAATTTCAAAAGACCGGCAGCAGAGAACATTCATGTGGAGGCTCGAAACTCTGCAGAAAACGACGCACAGAGCCCATCACGCCGAGTAGGTGCATGCCGCAGATTCGAAGTCGCAAGCTGTGATTCTTCGGTTCCTGCGTGCAGGATTTTGGGATGTGTTCCACCGAGGCCAGAGAATTTGGCCTCATGTCATGTTGGCTTCACTCTCTCAAGGAAGCCGGAAGGGTGAATTTCGTCCAATCACCCCGGCGAAGACGGAACTTTATCTTCCTGACATCAACGGAGCCTGGGCCTGATGTGGAACTGCGAGCTGTGGTGTGCCGGGGGCAGGGGGGCACCGCTGTGCCGGGGGCAGGGCAAGAGATATGCTGCATAATCTGGCAGTCTGGCAGCATTTGCGGCATTGCAACCTTTCAACGGCAAGCAACATCAGCTTCAAAGTGTTGTGCGCCCAGCGGATTCACGAGGCAGGCTGGGTCCGTCCTGGAAGACGTATGCGACTCAGACGGCACCTGCTCGGACAGTGGAAAACTGTGCACGGCCGAAGGCAATATCCAGTCGGCGCAGCACGGACACAGTGCTGGATGCTTACTGTATAAGCAATTACAGACAGCCTGACAGCCTTGCTAAGCTCGTGTTTCCGACATCGCAGGACGACCTGGCACACGGCGCAGAGAAGGGGCCGGAACAGACTCAGAAGGTCAGAGGATCCAGCCGAGCACCGCAAGACATGGATCAGGCCGGCGACACAAGCTTTGAGAAAAGGCCCGTACCACGGAATGCCACTGTGACGGCATCCGAGTCATTTGAGTCGTAGCTCATGTTGTTCAGGCGAAGCGTCCAAGTCAGCTCCGGTGCTGGCCCGGCAGGAGCGGCAGCACAGCGGCTGCGGCACAGTGCAAGCTGAGCAGGGAGTGCAGTGAGTGCAGGAGCAGAAGCAGAAAGACAAGCGCGGCGCAGGCTCCTTCACTGTCGCACCTGCTCAATACACATGCCCGTCCCATGTCACAATGTCGAGCACAGGAGGAAAGGCGAAAGTACCATCCATCGGCGTGGAATTAAGGCCTTACGACACTTCCGCAAAGAGATCCGCCGGTGTTTCTAAGCAGTTCGGCCGCCGCTGCCAGGAGGCTCGCAGTCGGCGGTGACGAGGCCAGGGTCGACAAACTCCCATGCTGAGGGAGTGAGCTCGCAGGTGTCACCAGTGCACGGGGAGTCCGCACACCGTCACTACAATATGCTGCAACGCTTCTGCAACCGTCAGTCGGGTTTACAACCCAGGGGTCAGGTCGAGACATTGAGGATTGACGGAAATCAGCCATACTAGTAGCCTTCGGATCGGAGAGTGTGTGAGTACACTTCTACTGCTTTGCAGGGTACATTCACACCTCCCGGATCGATGCGCGGCTCGCTGGCCGAGGCCAAAACGCATCAACCTCAGCTGTGCCCCACCGTTGCAACACATATGTTAAGGCTCAAGCACTCCAGCCTTCCTTGTGCAAGGCTTATGCATGCTTTTGCTCACCGAGGTGGTGGTTTCAATCGCGAAAGCCACCTTTAGGCCCCCGTCATACACGTCTCGATGTTTCGAGTGTTTGGCACGAATACGGCGGGTTGCGAACTACGGCCTCTGGTCGTACGACTGTCCAGCTAAACGTTTTCACGAGCATTTCATATACCCGATGAACAGAGGCTCCTCATCTCAAGCCGCACCGATTCAATTCATCCACCATTCGTTCGGAAGCCGGGCAGTCCGGGTGTGTTGGGATACCAGAGATGCAGGAATCCTCTCGGTCGCACTGGGGACGTTAGATGCTGTAGAGCTCATGTGCCGTGAGCCTCCTGCCAGTCGAAAGAACGCAGACGGATTTTCTCTCGTCCAGGAAGCCAGCTGCTTAGTGCCCGGGCCTGTCTGATCTGGCTCCTGGCTCTCTGCGACGTGAAATCGCCAAGGTCGCGCTCTGGCTCTTCCTTGCAGCAGGTCTCCGCACACGAGACGAGCAAGGCGAATGTCTTCAAGATCACGCGCGCGTGCGCGCGAGCGAAACGCAGTGAGGCTGTCCTCCCGCGTTTGGCATCTTCGAGCCAGAGCGCCGGCCTTGGCGGCCAGCGCCCTCGCGGCCGCGTCGCGCCCTGTGGCCCTGGAGCTTCTCAGGTCCCATCGCTCATTTCGGTCCACGGCCGATTGCTCCTGGAGCCCCAAATGCTGTGCTGTGACGCCACGTCTTCGTGAGAGCTTGCGCTGCCCACAGCGCGCGCTGCGAGGAGAGAGCCTCCTTCCGATGCTTCCCGCGCCACAGCCGCAGCCTCGGCAGCTTGGGGACAAACGGCGGCTTTCTGAAGACTGCCTGGGGGCACTGAGGATCCTGGAGGAGGAACCATTGCATTTGCCACCGATTCAAGAGGCATTGCGATGTGGCAGTGGCATAGACAGACTTTGTGAGTTCAGGCCGTGGTCCCGGTTCATGATCAGAGCCTCAAGTCTGGCGAAGAGGTTCTATTCTTCCATCTCCTTTTAGACGCTCCCTTGCATCTGGGATCGCAGGATGCCACTTGGTCTGCCCTGAACTACATCCGAGCATGTCACAGGCAGCCAAAAGCCACGAGAAAAGACTGTGCCTTCTCAAAAGAAACAGAAAGCCTCCTACGCCGAGGGAGCAGATCTTGCCGGTGCCTTCGAGTTTCGTTTGGCGCTCGGAGATTTTCCCAGTAGCCAGATGGAAGTGGTGTTCGCATAGTCTGAATTTTTGCTTGCTGTAGAAGCTTTGGGGAGGGCAGGGAATGCAGGTGACCGGGCATTCACGCAGGGTGGACGCCGTTGCCAAGGCTGCACGTAAGGCTGCACTGAAACGAGCGCCGACGGCAGCTCTCTTCCAAGATTCGCAGCAGGCAAGTACTGACGCGGAGCTCCTGACGTTCTGTGCCATTGGCACCGGCCCAAGAGGGCTCCCACGGGGCCACGGGGGCGGGGTCGCGTCGACTCCTCTTTCAGAGTGGTCCGAGGACGCCTCGCAGAAGTGGAGGCGGGGGGGCCGGGCCCGGCACGAGTGAATCGAAGCCGAAGATACTTCGATTTTGCCGGGGCTTGGGCTTTGGGCAGCCGCCCGGGCCCAGGATGTCAACCTCTCAAGTAAGCTCCTGTCCGATGCCACCATCGCCCGGTTCTGCCAGGTGCGAAGTGTTACATCCTGTCATATTGGTGCTTGTTGCCCCACACTTCTCAGGATGTTCTGTTGGCAGATCAGAACCTCCGCACGCTCCGAAGGTGACCGGAGAGATGCCAAGAAACTCTTCATTTGCAGTCATGCGCGTCGCAGCTGCCAGGCTCAGCTTGAAAGACTCGCACGCTGCCAGACATTCGCAAGCTGCGCTGATCAGGCGTTTTGTTAGACTTCAACCGATGGTGACTGTACTGGGCCCCTGGCCTTGGCCCTTGGCCTTGTCTGCCTAAGGCTGCTTCAGAAAGACGGAGCGACGAAGCTGAGCTTCCTCG
Source organism: Symbiodinium sp. clade A Y106 (assembly GCA_003297005.1). Classification (NCBI taxonomy): domain Eukaryota; class Dinophyceae; order Suessiales; family Symbiodiniaceae; genus Symbiodinium; species Symbiodinium sp. clade A. Next base: position 153,975 of record BGNK01001125.1, on the reverse strand, counting down.
ACCTTAGCGGTGTTTCTGTGCATCGATTTGGCAGTTTTCTTTTTATGCATCGGGCGGTTGCCGGTGCTTCGGGTTTGCTGTGCTGAAAACTTGAGGTTTCGATGAGCTTGCGGAATCTGCGGCTTTTTTGTGAGACTGCCGCAGCATCAGGATGAAGACTTGTCATTGTGCTTTGGTTTCGGAGGAAGGTATGACACCGCTCAGGTCGAAGGCCACCCGTCTCTGCAGACCCTGAAGCTGAGCAACACCGGGCCGGGCCGCTCAGCGCAGAACGCACGGCGACACTGCGGCACGGCTTGTCAGAGCTTTCGAGGCTGGGCGGCGCCATGGACATCAAGTCTTGCCTCGCGCACGTGCTTCGCAACAGCTGCCTCCAGGCAAGCGCTGGGTCCGCTGGCTCCGGTCCTGAGATGTTTGGTCTGAATTCTGCCAGCAGGTGCTGGACCTGGGCTGGAACTGCTTCCCTGCAGAGGACTTCGGAGCGATGCGACTGATATGAGGCCGCAAGGGTGGGCACCTCATACCCATCAGGAGCTGAAGTTCCTCGGAGAGCTCATTGCGAGAAACAAAAATGCCTGGGAGCCCACAGCTTTTCTCGTTTGTCTCGTGCAGGCACCTCGGGACCCGAGGTGAGCCACCTGAGCCTGGCCAACTGTGCATCGAGCAGCCAAAAGAACCACAGCATCTCCCCTTGTGTGTGCGCCGTCGTACTCCAGCTTTTTTTGTCGTCTCTCTCTCTCTCTCTCTTTCTCCTCTCCCCCTCCCTCAGAGCAGTAGATGATGGGATGCCGGGCCGGAGCACCAGGTACTTTCTCGAGCAGCTCGTGAACGGGACCTCCCTTCACAGCCTGGACATCTCCATGAACCGCCTGGATTTCCGTGGTGCGTGAGCAACTCAACAGTACGTGCCATGCACAGTACGCGTACATGTAAATGTTTCATCTATGTCTATGTAGAACCTATGTATGCAGTATACGGTTGTAGACAGGTCGACCGTCCGATGAAAGGATAAGTAGGCAGAGAAATGAAAGACTGAGTTTGTTTGCTTGTGTGTTTGCATGTGTTGTGTGCACATGTCAAGTACAACATGGTGAAGTATCAAATTTGTGGTATCCCGTCTAATTTATGCAGGAGAACACAGTGCGCTGTTTGGGCAAAGGCCAAACATGATCCATTAGGCACCAGGGGAGAAATTGTGAGAAGACTGAGACATTACAAAGGGGTTACCATTACACATGCACGTATAATGTACTAATACCAGTATCTGCATGTGTTTCTATTCATGCATTAGGCAAGGAAAGCTCGCTGATGCTCGCTGGTAATCTTGCAATTATCTCTTCGCCATTTTGATTCGTTTGGCACCCTGATGGACATAACACAGGAAACAGCATGCTCAATAGGTATTGCTGCTGCTACGCATACTGTCGCAAAAAATAACTCAATGGTGCAAATGCTCATTCACATGCAGACTAATAACTCACTCGTTTGTTTGCGTGTGTGTGATATGTTTGTTGATGCCAGGAAGCTTCAGGGCTCCACTGCAACCGTGATTTCGTCTTTGCGTGTTCGAACTAGGTGTGCAGAGGCTCTTCTAGTTGTTGTTAGTGACTGCAAGTGGTCCCGAAACCTCGCCTGACTTGTTCGAGCGCGAGTGCCAAAACATGTGTTCGAACTTTGCCATGTCTTGATGCGGAGTGGGCATATACTAACTTCTTCTACGAACATACTGGGTGACATGCACATGTATGACATGTAGTTGTATCGTTGTATCTGCACAGTCTGCAAGAGACAGAAGTACATCCGGAAAGACGGCGCAAAATAGATTAAACGAGCGTTTGTGTTTCAATTGGATGGCTTTCCTGAAATCTTGAATCCGTCGCAAAAGCACCACACCCGGAAGCCATAGAAACGATAATGTTCCCTGAGACCCAAAAAACCAAAAAGAAGAAGCAAACCTTGAGAAGCCAGGAATCAGCATGTTTCTCGGAGCATCCCCCAACAAAACACACAAAATCTCAAAGCATTCCCTGAGGCAGGTCGAAAAAATGTACCGCATTCAGAAGCCAGGAATGTCGAGGCAGTCCCAAGGGAAAAACAGAAACATCAACACGCAGAAGCCAAAAATGAGCATATCTCTCGAGACAGTCATCAAGAAAGCGTTTCGACGCTCACAGAAAACGTTTGTGGGACTGTCACACGAAATGGCCTGTGGACTAGCTCGAAATGTGTTTTCTTTTGGGGCGGGGGGGGGGGGG